>BEXV01000792.1:14269-33702 GCA_003118195.1 Hemicentrotus pulcherrimus | reverse complement strand
ATTAGTTCCATCAATTTGTTCCCATCTATTTCACCATTCGCGGGAGTGGGCACATGCCCCACAGCACCCCTATAGCTACGCCATGACAGCGTTGTTCCTTTGGTTACGCCATGAAAGTCAGATTGTAAACCAGTAGAATGTTCAACGTTAACATGTAATGTAGTTTTCTGTCTTAAGTTACACCCATTTAAGCCACAACACGGTAACACTATACCCGTCTTTCACGCGCTATCCACCTCTAATAGAAATTGATAGTTTGTATGTGTAACACATAGGCAAGAGGAGATAAGGAAATCTCCTCTCGCCACAGACCAAAGGACTTGCTTTAATTACTATCCCAAATGACATCATGTATTCTAAAGAGTTAAAAAGATCATTTTCCGCTGTGGATTTTTTTCGTTTTATGCTATATTTGATATACATTTTTACATTTTGAAAAAGATTGAAAACTGTCACATTTTTTCTGAAGATAAAAATGGATGCCAATAATGAAGATAAGATAATGGTATTTATCCTTACATTTCTAAACAGTATTATGTATCTAAAGGTTTAGAAAGAAGAAAGATCGGTGGTATTTAAGAATTCGTTGTATCAGGATCCGGAAATTAGAAACTATTTCAGGCAATAAAAACCAATGTACGTCAATGACTCCATAACATCAATATGTTCGATAGCGATCTGAATTTCATTGCACCAGAATCACAACACATGCTGTGTGTGAATAAACAGTCGGTCATTTCCCTTTGCGTTTGGTAATTTAATTGGTTTTAATCATTTTGACCAGCTAAATATATCCAGTGTTTGCCTTTAAAATTATGGGAGATATGTCTCAGCAGTTACGGCTTGATATGGATCCTTGCCGCTAATTAAGGGTCTTAAAAGAGGGCGCCTGAATTCGTTATTTGATTTCTAAAAATCTATTTCGACCCTTATCTGACATTTGGTCGAGGGACTGATTCGCTTTACCAGTCGAAGTCAATAAAACCGTGATGCAGTAGTGAACAAAATGTAGTCCTACATCCAATCATCGCTTTCCACAGCCCCCTCACATCCTCCTTTCTCTCTCTCTCTCTTTCTTTTTTTCTTTTTCTCTTTATTTTAGCTATCTTTCTCTCTCGTTTGTGAGTATTCTGCTATCGTAATACTGATCATAATCATGTATAAATTCAATTAAAATTCGCCGCATTAAATACCAATAGGTATTATGACGCAGATGCGTTTTTCAAGAACTGATGATAAACCCTTTCAATTTTTAATGATAGAAACTACAGCATAAGAATACTCATGTCTGTCTACGTCGCCATAAAATGCGCATAGCATGCATGTGAGTGTGGAGAGAAGGATGGCCCCTGCATGTTCTAATATACCGTCCGCACAATCTTGATAAATGACATAACATCTCAATGCAGACAGATCCGTTAGCCCAGGCTAAGTACGACAGAGCCGACTCGTATCAACAGTTTGATTGAAAATCACTCACCGGATTGGCTCGCATGTCTCCGATCACGTAACCGCCAAGGCAAAGGCGCCACGGTGCATGATATTCATATTTCGACTGAATGTATCGCTTATGCCAATTTGTGAGGTAGCATGAACTGTTTGAACGTCTTAAAAACTGTTAAACCTTTAAGAGGTATAATTTTGATGTCTTAATAACATGAACACTCACCAAGAATAAAGAATATCCCGCCACCCAATGATTCTATATTCATCCTCTCTCAATGTCCCTTACCTCTTCTGCCTGTCTCAGTCTCTCTCTCCATATCTCCTTCCACCCACTCCCCTCTATTTGTCACCCTGATGCTAGTGATTGAAATAGACACACTCTTTTAAAACTTAATTTAACGTCAGTAAATACCCCCCCNAAAAATCATTCCTTAAACTTTGTTTTACTTCGTATTTGACGAGAATAACTGCCAACATGATAATGACTCCATCGAGTTGTTAAATGGGCCACCCCGGTTGGATACATCACATCGTAGGTAAAACTAAAGTCCTCACCAAAATCAATGAAATTTTCTCCCAAGCAATCAATCTGATTTTTATCTGAAGAAGCATTTCTTTTATTCTCTACTAAAGTGCCCTGAGCTGTCAAAACGGTATTCGAAAGTGATTGGGCAGATATGAAAACGTTACTCAATCAGCGATAATATATAATTTTGAGCTGCGCGAATCAGATTAAATTTGTCGGTCCCTCGATTACAATCTGACATGTTTCATTATGGAAAAAGAGGTCACTCAATATCGCGTAGCTAGGTAGACAGGTGTGGTTTCTCACAAGGTTGACGGTTAGCTGCTATGGACCTTTTTAATGAACAATGTCACCTCAGTCTTACCATCAAACAGGGTGTATATAAAAAGACTGACCCAGCCTATTGCTCCAATCTCAGATGGTGACAGAGGAGGGAAACCTGGAATAATGACTACAGCCATTTGCTAAGAGAAAATAAACGCATGAAGAAAATGTGTAGAACAATATCATTTATAACTGTAGGACTAATGATACTAGTAACCGTCTACTAGTATAACATTACTGTTTTACATTATTTTCATAAAGTTGATACTTTCCATGTCTATACTGTCCTGTATTGGTAAGACGCTGGTGAAAGATTGTCTCGATTGGTTTTATGTCTACCTAATATCTGATATTTCCAATATTAATAACAAATGTTAAACAAGGTATAGTTTTTATTTCATAAACTAATCTTCTTAAAGGGATCGGGTAACTTTGTCTCAGATTCTGAAACAAAATCCTGGATTTAGCTCATGCTGCAATGATGATTAAAAACCTTTATGAACCCCATGACTTTTACAAGCCGATCGCCTGTCTGATTATCAAGATATTTATGATTGGAATTACACATTTTAAAAACTTCAGAACACTACAATCTATTGGAGAAAACGGGGGTCGTAAAACCGGTAACTCAAAGATTTTACTATTTTGAGGCACTTTTTGGTCATTTTGAAGCGCAACTTTTGTTAGGGCTTCGATATTACACCATATCACAGACACTGATAACACGTAGGCCGTGCATCTCAAGGCCGTGCTACTTAGATTTAACATTGTTAAACGTTGCCTTTAATTGCGTGTAAAACATATTCATTGCTTTTTTGCGGGTACGATTGGCAATTATTCCTTTACTTTATGGGCTTATTTTCCAATGTCAAAAACTTTCTCAGAGTTAAAGCTTCATTACTTCTTGATTTTGCTGATTAATTTTCTTGAAAATGGATTATATACCTCGTAAATTGAAAATCCTTCCCTAGGGTTTCTTCAAAATGGAAATGAGCTAGGTTTCATAATGATTTATTTGTGTTAATTACTTTTGAATTTCAAGAGAAACTATGAATTTGTGTATAATGAGAAAGGAAGAGGCGGAGAGGATAGGGACCTATGTATGCAATAAAGATTAAATGATAGTTTTTTTGTTGATGATTTGACAATTCACGATTAAAGACAATGTCCTTTCATACTAAACATACCGTGCCAATAGATTCATATCGCCTGTGTAACAGTAAAACAGCTGGAAAATAGAATCATGGGAATTCAAAATCAATTTCGAAATGTCATAGCCGGTCATCCGTCTCAAAAGGTATGAGGCACAACAAAATATATGTTATTTTTTTTATTCAGCAACGAAAATGTAATAAAACCGTGTAGGTTATCTGGTTGCCATGAGAAAATTCGCTTGAATTGATATTTTGTAATTCAATTCATTGTCTTTGTTTGTTTCTGTATTTGTTTTTGTGTTTGTTTTTGTTTTCTTTCGCTTAGTTCGTTGCGGGTTTGAGGAATATTTTTTCTTTTCATTTTTTCGTCTTTCGTCTTTTTAAGTTCTTTCCACGTTAAAACCTTGTTCAACTCATAAACAAAAATTGGAATCTATCTAATAGTTCAGTTTTCATACTGTATGACAATATCTTAGGTTGACTGTTCTTTTTGTTTCATTTTGTTTGTATTACAGATAGCAATTTTGTTCTCGGGAATGCACAAGTGGAGAGGGACTACCCTATCGTGTACTGTTCTGATGGCTTCTGTGAGCTTACGGGGTTCGCCAGGGCAGAAGTTATGCAAAAGAGTTGTGCTTGCAAGTAAGTTATTGTTCACAAATTTTTGTAATTACACTTTTTTGTCGTTCATCCGAATATTCGTTTATCTGAAAGTTCGATAATCCGAACTGACGTTATTCCTAATTTTCGTCATTCAAAGGTTCGTAGTTCCTAAATTTTCAGAATGTCGAAAATCATGTCAAAATAAATCAGAAGCACTGTCTAACGTGTGCTGAGTTATGAACCTTCGGATAAGATTATCTGAATTATAAAAAAATTAAATCATAAAAGTTTAAAACACCAAATACTCGAGGGAGAAAAATATGAAACTCTTATACGGAATCCGTATGTTTCGCTCTGGTATCAAATAGTCAGAAGCCTGCAGTTTTAGAAGGGTTGACTAAAACATGCATTGGTTTTATAGTCTGAATGTTTTGGATAATTCAGATAAAATTCCATTTGTTTAATTTATCCTCAACCAGAACCATGTATTACCTTAGTTTAAAAATGTCTTTGCATTAATTATAACGGTTGCAGTAATATATACTAATAGTTGATACAAAAAATGAAAAGAGCAGTTGTACTTACTTGATTGGGAATGTACCTATAGGATAAAACTATTCCAGCTTCATCGTGATAATTCAGTATTAGGCCATTGGTCTAGGAAGTAGATATCTAGTCTTTGAAGCGATGCTCACTGATATTCGCCTGAAGAATAGGAAGAATGCAACTCTGAACATAATTAAGTATATAATCTATGTCAAATTCAATCAAAATTAGAAGTACATCATGTAGAATGCTATCTTTTTATTTGGGGACGGGGATGTAATAGCCCTACAATGAATCATCCTCACCGGGGCTACACATCGGCCTTACCTTGCAGATTGGAAATGTATATAGATGACTTTGTTGGCTCGGAATCAAACTCTTAATTTGATGTGTGATTGAATGAGACGTCGATTGATCTCAAATAGGCCATTCTAATCGGACTTCATTGGGTACATAAGAATAGAAACATCGTGATTAATCCAAGACTTGAGAAAGGTTCCTGTTTTTTCATGGTTGATGCTTATTGTTTGCAACGTGAATTGAACATTGCTCCGGCTTGGCGATATTTTAATCACAAACAGAGGGAGATGGTTTAATCGAGTATATAGCTTGGTCTTACGTGTAGTGTTGTTTTCCTTGTTTTATGATCATGATTGTAACTAAAATATGTGAAGGATCCCAAATTTCGTTTATACCATTCCTTGATATACTGTAGTTCAAATGAGCTCGTCTACGAGCTTGGCTGAATGAGTTTGAGGGTGCTCATTTGTAATGGTATTATGATTCATAGAATACATTTATTTGGACTTTCTTATGGTTTTGTTAATTTTAGAGAATAACTTATTAGGATAAGTATTGTTATTATCGTCCTGGGACGTCGCTCGACCTCAATTTTTACAAATCAAACTTAAATATTTGATAGAGGTAAGGAGATGAATGGAGAAAGAAAAATGAACCTAGTGAGGAAAGTAGATCTAAATCAAGATATGCTCGATATTAAGAGGCAAACAAAATAATGACAGAAATCGAAGGTATGTGGACAATATGATTACAAAGCTGTAACGTAGAAAATAGAAATTTTTGGCGAATAAAGAAAACTCAGCAGATAGAGGTTATTAAAAGAGAATATAAAAGTGCAATCACATTTCAGTTCGCCTTTAATTCATGGAATGAGATAATTTCCCCAGTCAAGCATATCAAATCACTTTTATGGAATTGTCAGTTCTAATAACTTCCTCCTCATCAAGGGATTTTTTTTTCCCGAAGCCTATTCCGAGGTCATGTTTATAGACAGTGTATCAGGCTACACTATCTTATACCCAGATAAATATTGCTTGTTTTTAAAGAGAGGATAGTTTTGTCTTTAATTCTGGATTAAATGTTGGTACGGTTGTGGGTGTGGACGAGTGTAATCGGTGAGTGACCCATGCATAATCATGATTCTTCCTGTTCCTAAAAGCATTTTGGCCTTGAGGCATGGAGGCGAAACAAATGCTGCAATAAATAGATCGGAGTGCATCTATCGATGTTCAAATGTATATCACCAAGCGAGTTTACTTTTCTATGTTTATTCGGAAGTACACTTAGTTTTTAAAGAAAACAATCGTTGTTTTCATCAGGGTTTCTTCGGCTAGCTGGAAGGCAAGAACAATACGATTGGGTTAGAAGTTGACGGGAGAGAACCCTTCAAAAATGAATTTTTAGATATCGAAGTTTATACATGTATATTACGTCCGCGAATAAGAATCTTCCATAAAATGTATTAAATGACCATTAAAAGCATCACTAGTTATAAATGTTAATCTTGCCTTGTGCCAAGTCCGTGTAATCTAGATGGAATATTTGAGGATGTATGTGACCGTGTATGCAACCTTGACCGATTACGCGGCTTACCTCTAACCGTATCTAATTCATTCAGTAGATAATCATTTTAATCCTGGTCTTCCCTTGCTCAGATTTATCTACGGACCTGATACAACGATAGAGAAAATAACGTTAATACAGAACTCTCTACTGAACAAAGAGGAACTCAAAACAGAAGCACTCTTCAGGAAGAAAAACTGTAAGTATACTAAAATTATATTTTTCTTATTCTACTGCAAACAATCATGCAAGAATCAAACAACATTCTTCTGGAAATTCTGGAAAATACACCTAATATACAAACGGAATGTGAAGAGTGAATACCTTAAGGGATCATTTGACATCATTGAGATGTAACAATGGACCTATTGCATCAAGAATGTTGAACTGCTGAATGTTCTTAAAATGTTATAGCCCTTATTATATTATTATGGCCAATTTCCAATAACTTTTCTCATTTCCCAGATTGTTGACTGCCTCATCCCTCATAATTTCTCTCATGTTAATCTCTGTCATGAAGTGTCTACAA
This sequence comes from Hemicentrotus pulcherrimus, assembly GCA_003118195.1. Classification (NCBI taxonomy): domain Eukaryota; kingdom Metazoa; phylum Echinodermata; class Echinoidea; order Camarodonta; family Strongylocentrotidae; genus Hemicentrotus; species Hemicentrotus pulcherrimus. The sequence goes on along the minus strand of BEXV01000792.1, from coordinate 26,711 downwards.
TGTATTTCATGGTAGATAGTCTAGACACTATGACCTTACTCTTTCAGAACGTCACGGGACATTAAGGGATATTATAAGCGATGGTAAAGTCGATTTGATAACCTTCCGTCTTCTCCTTCTCTTTCTTCTTCTCCTCATTTTTCGTCGTCATCTTTGTTCTCCTCCACTCTTCCTCTTGCTTCTGCCTTGTTTTTTCTTCTTTTTCCTTCTTCTACTTATTCTTATTCTTATTCACAGTAACCCCATTCTGGTGCCTTCTAGACATAGTGCCGATCAAAAATGAGAAAGGAGATGTGGTACTCTATCTTGCGTCCCACAAGGACATCACCAAAACCAATATGGCCTCCATGGACGAAGATAAAGGTAGGGGCACATCTATATCTCTATGGGGCACATCAATCAGAGTAAGCTGGATAAGGCGGCCATTTTCCACTTCATAAGTGTTCAAAACATAAACATCTATACGTCGTGTTTGATTTTAAAAGAAATACAATCATGTTCATGTATTAGAGCAAATGTGCTTTATCAACAAACCTGTTTGGTGGGATGGTTTAGGCAACTCAATAGATTTGGAATGGTTCCATATTTCAAATAGGTCTATGAATAATTCCTAAATTTGCGACACCAAATTATTGTGCTACCTGGTAAGTAGTTTATGTGACCAGGATTTTCCCTTCTTTTTGTCTTCAAGTTCGTACAGGCCCTACATGTAGTTTTAATGATTATAAACCGCATAACTCACAAATATTCATCATTATGTGTTTGCTTGTTTTTTTTTTTTTTACCCAACATTGGGTAAATTGTATCCCAACGCTTTTTAGAGTGTATGACCAGGACCATGTATCCTGTATTACAATGAGTTGCGATTGATTCAAATCAATCGCAACTTGACCTTCATTGCAAGTGGGTACCACTGAGATAGGAGTTGCGATTAATTTCAAGTTGCGATTGATTTAAATCAATTGCAACTTTTCATAAGACGGGGCCTAGAACTCAACATTATCTTTAAAAGATTTCGAACCAATTACACTGTCTCACAATCAACTTTCCCTATTTCGTCTTCCTTTTTCTCTCTGGAAAAGACTACGACGAAGAAGAAGATTCTGAGAATAACTACCTCAACGAACTTCCGTCAAACTACAACTACAACCGGAGGAGAAGCCGTGCGGTGCTCTATCACCTCTCAGGGCATCTCAAAGAACAAGAGCAAAAGAAAAAGAGAAGGAAACTCAAACTTAACAGTGTAAGAGAACTAAAATGAAGCAGTGTTCGAAGTTGATTTGAAGTAGTATAGTGCAATGTAGTACCTTTATTACAAACAGGAGCAACAACCGTATAATAAATAGAAGTAGTAGCAGTAGTAGTAGTAGTAGACGTCGTCGTCGCGGTAAAGTTGAATATGACAACGACGACGGTGAAGAAGAAGAAAAAAAGTAGAATTAGTGGCAATAGTAGCTGTTGTTGTTGTGATTGTTGTTGATGTTGCTGTTATAGTAATGAGATGGTGGTGGTAGTAGTAGTAGTAGTAATAGTAGCAGATATTGTTTTTGTTGTTGTTGTAATATGAGTAAATGTCGCAGTGTTGTTAGTACTATAGGAGAAGTACATGTAGTAGTCAGTAATAGAAGTGGCAGTAGTAACACTTAAGGTATGTTTATGCTCAACTTTTTCTGGCCAGAATTAGGCATCCTATACGTGTTTAGTTCAAAACACGGTTGCATCCTTTCTCACTTTTGTAGAATCACCAAAAAACGGCGATCACGATCGCCGATCGTAAACTCACAAAAAGTTGCGTTTATACCGATCGACGATTCTGGGGAAGCATAAACGCACAATCATTAAATTTTGTAAACGCTTTTAAATTGGGTCAACGCATTGACCTCTAGTGGGTCTACGTAGCATGCTCACTGCAGGTTTGCGAATCCAGCTGCAAGGCCACCCAAGGAGAACTGCCTGGAGGAGCCAGAGAAGTGAGCATAAACAGTACACCGTGGAACTGCGATTACGATGAGCGTTACAAAATTGCTCATTCTGCCTTCAAAATTGAGCTTAAACGCACCCTAAGTTCAATATATCGATTTATGATCCTCTTATTATTTCTGCAAATATTGACAGTGTCTCGTCCTACTTTCTTGTTCCAACCCACAGGGCCTCCTATCCCCTAAATCGACAGTACTACCGGAGTATAAAGTGGCCGCCATGAAGAAATCGCGAGGCATTGTACTCCACTATAGCTTAATAAAATCCATATGGGACTGGTGTGTGTTACTTGCTACTCTCTACATTGCCATTGTCGTGCCATTCAACGCAGCAGTACATCAAGAGAATGAACTGGTTATTACCATTCTCGATATCCTCATCGAGATCATTTTCATTATAGGTTGGTTCCAAGTGCATTCTTAACGCATCTGTAAATATTATTTGAAATATTGGTTTATTTGTGAGGATGCTGGAACAGAAGTCGCCTCCTTTACAATCCAGTGCAGTTGTGTACAAGAACAGTTTGGTCGTTATTGTTTATTTGTGTTTTTTTAGCAGATTTTTCTACATTTATTGATAAATCAAATACAAACATTCAAATAACAATAATAATACACAATATAATTGATTTACATAATGAGTGACAACTGAAAAACACACATGAAAATTCACGTATATATATATATATATATAATTGAAAATTTAAAAGTATGGAGGTAAGTAAAAGAAATAAGATATATGCAGAGGCCAACTACCATAAGCATGCTTGAGTCGATAGCAGCCGTCTTGTCTTCTTCTATCTCGTTTTCTCTTCATGTATCTTATCTTCTATCTCCTACCTTCTCTCCTTGGATTTGTTTCTTTGTATCCCTCTATCCTTCGTTCATGATGGCTAAGTGCACATAATTATGACATCACATTGATATTACCAATTTCAAAAACAAAAAAGCGTATAGGTAGGCCTCTGTAAATTTAAAAAAAATTATAGAACTATAACTTTTCTACTTTTTAGCAAACTTGTTTGTCATACGTTTCCCAAAGAAGTTGCTGAGATATGTTCTGCTTTCCATGTAAGTAACTTATTTTTCAGTGTTATCTACCTCCTTTGGCTGTTTATTTATGTATTTATTTTAATTTTTAGATGTCGTTATCAACTTCCGAACGACTTACGTGAGTAAATCAGGGAAAGTGGTTTACGAGGCGAGAGCGATAGGACTGAACTATGTACGGAGTTGGTTTTTCATAGACTTGTTAGCAGCCGTTCCCTTCGATATACTCACACAAATATTCAAATTAAAGGTAAGAGGCACTTCTTCGTGGGTTTCTACAAATCAGCATGTAATGTTAACGTCAATCAATCATTTGACTGTCGATATCGACAGAAAAAGATAAAATAAATATTATCAAGTATCCTCTACTATGATTATGATTCGGTTCATTGAAGAGTAACATGTATCCATCAAATAATTTCCACCTATTATACAAATAGTCAAATAATATCAAGTATACTTAATAGGCATTATTAAATGTCGGAAAGAAAGCGTCGATCATTAAAGCTGAGTGCACAATACTCCATACATGTATCTATAGGAAATGAAGAGAGGAATTGAGTTTCGCATAAAATGGCATACTTTTAATTATTGATTTTCTGTTTTCACCCTCTCTCTCTCTCTCTCTTCCCGCCTGTTTACCCTCTCATACGCAGTTGGATACCATTCAACTCATCAAGTTAGCTAGGTTACTCCGTCTTCTTCGATTGCTCAACAAGATTGAGCGATACTCTCAGTACAGTGCTATCGTTCTCACCTTCTTCATGCTGGCCTTTGCCCTGCTTGCTCATTGGCTGGCCTGTATCTGGTTCGTGATTGGTCGAATGGAGCTTAATAAAAACGACGATGGGTGGGACTTAGGTAAAATTATAAATTTAATTAATTAAGTATTCCAATTAAATATTGAATCTTCTTATACATAGAAATTCGATTCAAACGTCAGATAAATAAAACAAAATTAAGTTAAATAAATTATTTAAGACAACAAAATAAATCAAACAAATAAAGGTAAAGATTGCAATGGACATGATGGATTTTGATTTCAGAAAGTCTTAATTAAATTTGCTTAGCTTTGATATATATTCAGTGGTTAAATTCGAAGTAATGTGTATCATGAGGTAATAAGTACATTAAAAAGCATGGAAAATACAGCAAGAGGTGATCAATCTAAATTAGGGCTCGAATCCGCCACCAAGAGGGGAGACTATAGCATAATTGGCTTGAAATGCTATGATAAAGGGGAATAATGGCGTGTGAAAGCCATTGGATGTGTCTATATATTGTGCCATATTTCAATCATAAATTTTATTGTGATATTCCATAATTAGAACAAGCAAAATAATCGCTTGAAAGGTTGCATTGTCTCTTCTTTTAATTGTCATTTCAAACGAAGTTACATACATTTACGCATATAACATTACAGCTTTCCTAGAATTCCCAGAATAATTATAATTATAATCTTATTTCTGATTCTCTCGTGGGTATGTAGTGGCAAAAGAAGGTTAATGACATGCCGAAGGACATTAGAACCGTGTCGGGGATCGAACTCACGGCCTTTGCATTTCTAATCAAGTACTTAAACCACTCGACCACGACACCTCTTCAAAGATACGATGGTCCTTCCCATTACAATGTGTCCTACGATCTTATTTCCTGATTTGGCATGGTCTTTTGTTTTACAGGTTGGATCGTGGATTTGGGAGACCAACTGAAGAGGCCGATATTAGACTCGAACAGTACTGGTCCGGGTAACAATAGTATATACATCACCGCGCTCTACTACACTCTGAGTAGTCTTACCAGTGTAGGCTTTGGCAACGTGTCTGCCAACACCAACACGGAGAAGATCTTCACCATCTTAGTCATGTTCCTTGGAGGTAAAACGATTGATTGGTCGGTTGTTTATCCTTATTGACTGATTTAATTGATATTACCAAGGAGTTTTAAAAAATGGAGTCATATCTAGCTCATTCCCTTTGTACCATCTTCGATCCCGCCAAAAAATATTTTAAGCATGTGCTTAACTGGATCTTTCTTGCAGATAGTTAGACAAACGATTCCTGCCTAGCTGCAAACTAGCAGGCCACTTTCAAAGGGAAATATGCTTTTGTAAGGATAATCAATTTTCGCTACCACTCGTCTGATAATACGAACAGTACACAGTGCTTACCTTTACAGCGAAAGGAAATGGAGCAGGTTCCCTGAAATATTAATAAAATTTACTCGACTGGGCATGTGTGGGCACAAATGTGACATATAACATCATAAAGAACTGTACAAGAAAAATTCACTTGTTATTTTCGTGTGCCGGAAGTAATCGAAAAAGTGTCAAATTGCAGGTTTTAGGATTATAAAATGTTACTATTTTTCACAAATTATAACTTCTACTATACAGTGTATGCACTTTTCTTGACACAATTAGGCTTTCAATATTCATATTTTATCGTCTGTTCGATTTCTCTGTTGTAAGTTCAAATACAAAATGAAATATTAACGATATTTCATGTGAAAAAATTTTTTTTTTAAGCTTTAAAATTATACTGAGGGCTTCGAATCTATTGTGCAATCTTAGAAAACGGCAGCCGCTTCGAATAATTTGTTGCCAGTTGGGACTCCAGCTCTGAAAGCTCCTTGATATTACCGATTGATAGGGTTAATATTCATTAACCGAATGAGTTGAATTGTTAATGTTGTTGTTGCTTCGTTTTGTTGCTGTTGCTTCTTGTTGTTGATGTTAGTTTTTTGCAGGCTAATTGATTAAACGTCAGACTTATCGGACTGTTTGTTGATGGTTAATTGATCGATTGACATTTTGTTATTATTGAGTAATCTATCAATCAATCGGTCGATTGATAATTGATTGATTGATTGGTTGTTTAATTGAATTATTGATTGATAAGACTGATTGACTGATCGAGTGAGATTGGTTGGTTTGTCATGTCTGTTGGTTGCCCGAGTATTCGACAAGGCCATTTTATCAAGTGTTTGATTGAATGATTGATTGGTAAGACCGAGGTTTGCATTAGAGCAATTTTTACGTCGTGGTGTCGTGTCGGTTTGTTGTTTGTCTTATTGGTCCTCCCATTCGTGTTTCATGGTTACATCCTACGGGACACTGGGCTTTCGATCTGCTGGGATGTCTCGATCGGGAATACAATTATTGACTAAATAACGATGAATCGTTAAGTTGATCTATCTGTTGGTTGATCGATGGATTGATTGAGTGGGTTGATGAATGTAATGACTTACTGATTGGTTGGCTGGTTAGTTGGTTGGCTGACTGGTTGATTGGTTAATGAACTGATTGATAGATGAATGGATGGCTGGTTTCATTGAGTGACTGAATGGTTGAATTCCTGTGTGATTGATAGAAACATTACCTTATATGAATTGACCTATATTTGATAAGGATGCATGGTCTTTTCAAAATCAATAGATATGCCTCATTGAGTGCATACATATCTAAATAAACATTTTATCAACAGTTTTGCAGATCGTGTCCAACCAACCTGTATTAACAGAGTAATCATTTTTTGCAAAGCATAGAAATCGTATGCTAAGAAAATTCCTCATCCATAAATATGATAATAAACAAAATATGCTTTTGAAGATTAGGATTCGGACTTACTGATAGGAGCGTTTCTATCAGGTGTTGCTTAGGATTATTATTTTTTCAAATAATTTAGAAATCTCAAAGCGCATTATCAAAATATCATAAGTAAGCAATAGAAAATAATAGATGTGGTGGCAATAAGCAGTAAACAGTAATACGAATAATACATAACAGAATAAGTGATATCAGATGTTTCAATTCAATTGTTCATCTCTCCATTTATCAAGAAATAAAACAAATTTGTCTCGTTTTGAATAAATTATTCGTTTAAGGTCAATAAAAATAATATTCGAACTGTTAAATAATTCAAAAAAAAATAATCTACTATTTTTACATTTTGTAGAGAATATATGGTATTTTGCGTATACAATAACAAAATTCAAGTGACAGAAATTCTCCCCTCCCCCTAAAAATTCCAAATATAACTTTATTCATGGTCAATATGATTTTATTGTTTAAAGTGTGTTCCTGAAATTGTAAAATAATTATGTTGATGGGTGACAGTGCAATCCCAAAACACATGTGCGATTGATTCAACACTTTTTAAACAAAACCACTTTGATCAGAATCTAATATACCTTACATTTTGAAATATCAATTTTAAACTGAAAATAACGCAATGTTGCTGATAGCGCATAATTAGTCCATAATCTGTTCCAATAAAATTGATTTCCACTTTCTTTGTGAATGGAAGTTGAATTATGTAAACAACCTAATTGTATTAGTTAAAGAGCAATTGAATGTAAATATGTATATAACACTTTTGGTATCCCCTGCGTTAAGCTACATCACATTATCAAATGAACGTTTTTTTTTTAATTGTTTTTCATTTGGAAATTCCATTCACCTGTTTCTTGTAAATGATCAGTTATTTCATGGGGATACCAATTAATTTTTATGCTACCTGTTTATATGCCTGTGTATTGATCTATTTTGTTTTTGATGCTGTTATTTGTTTTATTAGGGACTTTTAGATTTACTTGGACTGATACGTGTGACGTCCATTCAAGGCAATGCATTAAAAGGACGTCGACCCAGGGACTTGATAGACAAGGACTGGAATCAAGCCGCTCTCCTTTGACCCCATGCTCCACGCCGCCGAAAAGTTATGCGCTAATCTGCAGCTGGTAGAATAAAAGAGCACATGAAATTTCAGGATTTAGAATTCCTACATCAGAAAATGGTATCACAGCAATTGTTCGCTGTCCCTTCCAATTATTTATCATCCACTGTTGAATGTGTAAAGAGTAGAACAAGCGAACACAAACTTGTGTAATTTCAACCTTTTTTAAAGTTGAAAAATACAAAAAACACGCGAAAACACGCATTAGCGAACTAAATGTTATTGAAGATTGTAAATCATGGATCAAATAACGGGACATTAAAGCATGCACAAATTAGCGCATCATCCTAAAATATTGAGTTTTTGTCAGGATGTAATTTTTCTTTTACCAACTCTGGCACACAAATTATAGGAAGGACGGAGTTCTAAATTTGAAAATTTGTTTGATGCACTATTCCCAATACAATCCCCATATAAAGTTTTTGATTCACACTGAAATTTTGCCGGTAATTTGATATTTTGTAATAAATGTAAAACTGGTGCCTGGCTTCCGAAAGTCCCCGCAGTGGAAGCGCGGGACGGAGCATGGAACTTCAAAGCCAAGTGGAATGTTACACATCCCATTGTTACGCTTTAGAACTCACGAATGCGTTGAATAAATTACAAGAGTTTCGCCGGCTTGATTCCAGTCCTTGTCTATCAAGTCCCTGGTCGACTGTAGCAATCCCCAATGTCTTCGTGCGAATCTAAAATTCCCTATTATTACCAAACAGGGCCTCATGGAAGACCACCAAATTGGTGATATGTGCCACCCTGTATAAATATCAGAAATAAATAAATAAATAAATTATGGTGTCAATGCATAATAATTATTTATGAACAACTTTTAAGATACTGTTAAGATACATGTTGGATTGAATTTGTTTTTTAGATGATAGCCATATTAAAGCTTGTAGTTCTAATCGTTTACATTAATGATATTATTGTTTTGTTTCGTTTTAGCACTGTGTCACGCCGCGGTTTTCGGTAATGTGACAGCTATCATCCAACGCATGTACTCCCGACGCGCACTCTACTACACGAAGCTACGCGACCTGAAGGACTTCGTGCGCTCCCACCACATTCCACCAGCCTTAAAGACCCGGATGCAAGAGTATTTCATGACCTCGTGGTCAATAAACATGGGTATCGATACGACAGAGGTAAGGGTTTTATTGAATGTGTCCCCAGCAAAACGTCGTGTAGCAAATGAAAGATATATTTGCAAATTAATTTGAGAACATAATAAACCAGGCAAATATCTTTCTCTAAGAATAGTTTTGGCTATATTGAACATATAAACAATCTCGTTTTCATTACTTGAAATAGGTGTTAAAACTTCAATAGCATTTTTATCGGTTCCTCCTTTTTACCAGCGCGCACGCTACGCGACCTTTCACCGTATACTACCCACAATACATCTTCACCACATCCATAGGGGAAATACGTTACTGATTAGAAAAGAAGAAAAAATGTACACCAATAAACGAATTATTGCAATAATTAGAAAGGCATAATATCATAGGCACATGGCCAATTCGTAAATCTGAGATGTATCCATTGGTACTTGGAATATTTTAATAACCTACATTATATACTACATAATCCAAAACAGATTTCTCTCTGGTATTGTAATGAAAGTGTCCTATACACTGTAGGTGATTTCTCGAAAGTCTTTGCTTTCGTGATCAAGTAAGGACATTTATAAATCTAGACTATCCAACTGTTGATTTATTTTTGAATACAGATGCTGCAGACATTCCCTGAGGAGCTACGAGCCGACATTGCTATGCACCTTCACAAAGAATTCCTAGCTCTTTCTATATTCGCTGATGCCAGCCAAGGATGCCTAAGGTATGAACATCAAGTGTACCCACAATGCATGGACATATTATTAAACATTCCATGTCCTCGGATCTATTGATGCCGTCATAAGTGTGATGCCTATATCCGTCGCAATGACACATGCACTAGGAGGAAACTCGCAGACGCAAATGACGAGGCTATTACTTTTGCTAGATACTGGGGAAGTTGTTTGATGACTCTGAATGATGATAACCGTTCCCTTCCACTCCGCCAATTAATTTTTTTCTTTCGTCATACCCGTCGCACATGAGGCTTAATTTCGATTGAATTATTACCAGCGCTAATAAAGGTAGTGTCTCCGTACGCCAGAGTTATGTGAATAGATAATGTCACCGTTCATTTAACGAGCATTTTGTGTGTACGATGTCATTCTGAAATAATTCACAGGGGGCGTCAAAGACAATGCACCCCTTGACGGAACCCTTACGTCAGTTACAGGACGACTCGTTGGCAATACGCTTTAGGAAAATGCAGATGTAGGCATTGCAGGATACAGACGAGAGCCCGGGGCCAAACACAAACTAGTGTTCTCTCCTCATTCATTTGTTTGTTTTCTTCAAATTTCCCACATATTGGTTGAGCCTGCAGGCGCAATTTTTTATTACGCAACTTACTGTTAAGGCATTTTCGCGAAAAAATTCCTAGAAGTGCTCTGGTGAAATCGTCAGCGCACACTTACAATCACCAACAGCGATATAGTACATGTGCCACCACGTACACCCAGGGAAGGGAACACAAAGGGAAAACAAAGAAAACACTGGGAAATACATGACGAAAGAAAAGAGGATAGATTTGAAGAGAAACAAAGAGATAATGACGATAGAGAAGAGGATAGATTGAAGGAAAACAAAGAAAAACATGACGAAAGAGAAGAGGATAGATTGAAGGAAAAACAAACCGCTGTGAATATGTATAGCTCCAGCAATCCAAGACAAAAAAGGTAAGGTTAGACTCCGTCTCCAGTCGTTCGCTCAGTATATTCAACTGAACTGGCTAAATATGCGCAGCCTGCGCGTGCCAATAAAAGTGACGAAAATGACGTCATATATCATTTTTTCTTGATGGTGGTGTCAATTTCTCTTATTCCATTTCTAGATCACTCTCATTGAAGATCAAGACAAGTTTCTGTGCACCTGGGGAATACATCGTCCATCAGGGGGACGCCCTCNTCTGGTGAAATCGTCAGCGCACACTTACAATCACCAACAGCGATATAGTACATGTGCCACCACGTACACCCAGGGAAGGGAACACAAAGGGAAAACAAAGAAAACACGGGACAATACATGACGAAAGAGAAGAGGATAGATTGAAGGAGAAACAAAGAAATACATAACGAAAGAGAAGAGGATAGATTTGAAGAGAAACAAAGAGATAATGACGATAGAGAAGAGGATAGATTGAAGGAAAAACAAAGAAAAACATGACGAAAGAGAAAAGGATAGATTGAAGAAAAAACAAAGCGAAAATAAAACCGCTGCTAGCTACACACGCGTATATGTACAGCTCCAGCAATCCAAGACAAAAAATGGGATGTTAGACTCTGTCTCCAGTCGTTCGCAAAGTATATTCAACTGAACTGGCTAAACAGTTGTGTAAACAAAATATGTGCAGCCTGCGCGTGCCGATAAAAGTGACGAAAATGACGTCATATATCATGTTTTCTTGATGGTGGTGTCGATTTCTCTTATTCCATTTCTAGATCACTCTCATTGAAGATCAAGACAAGTTTCTGTGCACCTGGGGAATACATCGTCCATCAGGGGGACGCCCTCGGCGTTATATACTTCTTGCTTAACGGGTCAATGGAGATTCTACGACATGGAATGGTCGTCGCTATTTTAGGTACGCTACTTTTGAAGAACGCTTAAAGTGACTGTTAACATTGTTGAAGGTTGATGAAAACACTGCCTATTTTTTTGTATGAAATGTTACATATCATATTCCTTCTACTGTACTTACCCTCTAACATGCAAAAAAAATCCTGAAAAAAATCTCAAACCACACAGATATTTATGGTTTTCTTTGAAGGTGTCACAGTGCGACACCGTCTAACAGTAAATTCTTTCAACAAAATTTTCCCAACCGTTTTTGAATGAAAATAAGGCATAAAACAGGCTTTTAAAAATCTCTCAGCACTTAAATGTCTGGAATGGTAAATAAAGCCAATTCATTTCTTTGTGACGATTTACATTCACCTAAAATGTAACCAAATTCTAATAATATAGTTGGGAGCACTAAGGAATCGATCAGTACATTTTCCCCAATTGTTATCATAAATAGTGGTTTGTTTTCACTCAAACTTTCAGGTTATTTTTTTAATTGTACATCTAGCACCGAAGTCACTACCTCAGCCTAGCACCATTTTCGATCATCTGAACAATGTTACCAAGTCCCTTTAAAAGGAAGTAATGACCATTAAGAGAAAGTATGGCAAACAAAAACTATTTGCTTTGTGTAAATTGTATGGTGTGTTGATTCCACTAAATTTATACAAAAAATTAATTCCCTTGTGTATTAGTGATTTCATCCTCATGTTATTGGCAGGTAAGGGTGACCTCTTCGGATGTGACCTCTACATCACTGACACTGTCATCTCATCAAGTGGCGACATCCATGCTCTGACTTACTGTGACCTTCAGTCCGTCACACGGTGAGTAAATGTCATTTAAAAGATTGTCACATCAGTCACAGATGTAATCTTGTCGATTAAGACTATTATAGGCCTGTTACTTTACATTATTCTATTGATTTACTTAGTCTTTATTTGATTCGGAAGACTACACCCACGCACTATCATTCCCGGATTAGTCTGATAGAGTCTGAGCAAAT
>BEXV01000791.1:161853-172423 GCA_003118195.1 Hemicentrotus pulcherrimus | reverse complement strand
CTATAAATAGCTTGTGAGTGCATTGTCATTAAAAAACCGACAGATGGATTACAATCAACTTGAATTTTAAAAATTGCTCTATGGCGGAGGCATCATTTTGGACTGCGCGCAGTCAAAATTCCATCTAGTTTTATTTATGAATTAATTTGTGTTTATTACTTCCTATCAATTGATCAGTGTGTTCAGTCATGACATATAAATATACTAATGTAAAACTAAATGATTGTTCACTAAATATCTTAAACACTTCAGTAATGTAGATTGATAATGTTTCGAGAATTTAGTTGCACTTCCATGATATATTTAAGAATGATTCAACCTACTATGACAATAGTAATAAGATCAAGTAAAATGCCCTGTTTCTTGCTCAGAGTGCATTATTAAATGTCCAAGGATTTATTTCTTCTTGATTTTAAAGCTGGCATAATGATATGTTATAATGACATCCGCAAAATGAGAATATTTCAAATGTAAAAAAGAAGAAGATATTTTAAAAAGTTGCAGTTACTAAAAAAAGGTTTTAATTTCCCTCTTAAAATTTCATTTCATTTCAGGAGAAGATAAGCCGACAGAGCAAGTTTAGTCACAATGTTTGTCTAGATCCTTCGCACGCGCTCTCTTTCCCCTGCAAGACACGAACTGTCAAGGATTGGAATCAACTATTTTATTAACATTTTTTATGTAAACACAATCGAATAACCAGTGGAGTGGAATGGATATCAGTAATTACCGATATCTGTATTGGACGTATTCTTTACTAGCTTAATACGTCTTGATAAACATTTCAACTGCTTGCTTCTTCTCTCGGAAAGGTCGCTCATTATCATCACGTGCAATTTTGCACAAAACAAGAGGCACACATTGACAAGAAAATTGCTTTGTGCAACGCAAAAAGGCTTTGCGAAATTACTCATTTCTGACTAACTTGATTTGATCTTTGACAATACCTTCGACACCTTTATAGCGTAACATTGCACCGCTATGATGTAGTCCATGCTTTGCCCTGATAACTACTTTGTGACTTGGTGATTATCCGCGTGGTCGTGTTAAAGGATTTCGGATTAACCTAAGTGAGCGCAACAAACATCCACCAATTTGATTGAGTACATGTATACGTGTCGTCTTCAGTATTCTTCACAACACATATCGGACTTTAAAATTCTCCTCACCGCAGTTACTTCTTCCGTTATCAACCTCGGCAAACTAAATGAGCCCATTGGAAGGGGATTTTGAGAAGGATTGAAGCTCGTTACATTTCACAAGAGAGAGAGACCAAGACAGAGGGAGAAAGAAGGGGGTATATACAACAAAAGTTTTAGTTTAACTCAAGATCTCAATCCACTTCATTCATTAAACTTTAATTCGATTCCTCGCCCGAACTGACGCGGACAGAATGGTCACAATGATGGCAACCACATTATCAGCTAATGTTTCTCATACATGGACATGGCTGGATGTAGACTGGGGAGCCTGGGACACGATTCTTCAGTTGGCATCTGCCTGTGTAGGCGCTCTGGGTAACCTGGTGGTTATCATTGTGCTGTCTCAACAACGCCCGGTCAGTAGATCTACGGACACCTTGATAGGTTTTCTTGCTGTAGCCGATGGTTTGACTTCGTTGTTCCTGTTACCTTTCCCGAGAGCTGTAACGGTGCCTTCCAACTGGCTAGGGTATTCCTACTGTTTGACTTTCTATACCAACGGACTTCAGTGGACATGCATTACTGCTTCAATGTATATTCTTTTCCTCGTCTGTTTTGATAGATACATTGCTATAGTTTACCCGCTAAAGTATCGCCGTTATTGTAGCAAAAGGCGTGTTCACTGTGTGGTTGTTGTCATATGGATGTGCTCGTTAACCAATCTTGCCACCGTTTTTCGCCCCCTGATTGAACCAGTGACCCACCAATGCATGGTACTTTTTCCCTCCGACTTTATAAGGATTTTTTTCGGTTCTCTCACCTTCGCGTTTCTCTACCTGATTCCAGTGATAACTATGCTCACCACGCAAATCCTCAGCGCTCGTGCGTTGCTTCGCCAATCCCGTCGTTTTTCCTCGAAATCGCATTCTAGACCAACCTATCATCTTGCTGTACGACGGAAGGTACTTCGCATGATGACCATCGTTGTTGCAATATTCATCGTCACCCTGGGACCCAATCAATTCGCTTACTTCTGTTTCAATCTTGGTGTAATGCCAGAATGGTTTTATCTAGGTACATTGCATCGTTCAACAATTATTCTAGCATCTTTCAATTCATTCGCTAACCCTTTCATTTATGCCTGGCAGAACAGAAGATTCCGCCAGGGTTTTAGGGACATATGGACCATGTCTAACTCAGATAAAACCGGTATTTTTGGTTATATTTGAGGAAAATATTGGGTGATAGTATACAAATATTGACTGCTCATGAGGATGATGGTAGGAATTATCAGTCCCAAGGTGGTGTTCATGCCGGCTCTTCTATCACCCCCGAGGAAAAGCCGAGGGGTAATAGGAGGGCCAGTATGAACACAACCGAGGGAGTAATAATTTCCTCCACCATCCGACAACAGTTCATATTTGTTTTACACATCTCGACATTTTCATTGATTCATGAATATGTCTAGAAAATAAATCTAATAGCAAGAGTCTATATGCTCCTCACATTAATATATTTACACTGTTTTGAAGCTCAAAACAGTTTCATATATTCAACGCTAAAAGAAATCCAACGTAAGGAAATCCAATCTATATGTTATATGTTTACGGTACTGCAATAGGTAATGCAGTTACTGCGGCCGAGCGTAAATTGCATTGCTTGAGCGCGCGTTTGAAATCGCTGTCTCTGTGCAAAATTCGCGGAGGGGTTATAGGAGTTATATCACAGGGTGTGATAGTACTATCGAACCCTCTGACGCAATGATAGATCGAAATGCTCCTTGTCATGTGATATAGTTTGGAAAAATCGGTGTATGACAAACTAGGTATAAGGTATATAATTTCTACTATCCTATGGCGACGTCGATATTGGTTGACCGCATTATATGGTTAGGCATGAATTATCTTTACCCTTTCGTTAAAAAGGACTATTGACCAGTAAATAATTAAGATGATGATGACAATAAACAAATATACCATGCATTTAAGAGACTCTTGTTGAAATTATGGATCGAGGTTGAAGGAAAAGCACTATTTTCTGATGGTACGATGCTATGTTGACCAATCACTGAACAGGAATTCATTGATCAAAAAGATAATAATAATTATAATTTTGCTTATGACAATAATAACGATGATGATAATGATAATAACAAAACATATAACGATGATGATGGGTATGATGGTGGTGATGATGATGAAAATAATGATGATGATGACAACTTAATTAATATTACAATAATAAGATACTACTAGAAATGCATTTGTGTCAGAACGATATGCTTGCAATAACGCAATGTTTCTACGTGTCAAACGAAAGAGCATCTTTCGGACTAGTTATGCAGAGTATGAAATAACATTAAAATGGTCCTTTTTACATATTTTAAAAATCCGGTTTCGAGAAGCTCTGGGTATGGCCACTCAGACTACGCATGCAAGATTTCAAGAATTTTGTAAACCACTCTCTTTTTTTCTATGATAATCCTATCGAAACACGTGATGTAAAATAGATTTATAAGACGAAATAGCGACTAAAATGTCATGCTTGAATGATTTTTAAAATCCGGCTACGGGATGCTCTGCACACTTCGCCACTAAGAAAATGCCTGTAACATTTCAAGAAAAGAGTAAAGATCGTTCTGGGGGCCACCAGCGTGAATCCAATTCGCCCCATACACCATGCGTGTAATGCCTGGGCGGAAAACGTACAGGATCTGTATTATGACCGACCTTAATTTTTTTTCTCTCTCTCTTTCTTTTTGTCTCTTTATAGGCCGTATTTGGTATCATTGGAAATAGAATTTCATGGTTGTTATTCTAAACCACTTTTTTTACACGTGATGTAAAATACATTTATATACAAAATGGCGTCTTAATTAGTCCCCTTGACCAATTTGAAAAATCTGGCTTCAGGGTGCCCTGCGTATTGCAACTCGAAATGTTACTGCAAAATTTCAAGAAAAACAGAGAACGTTTAGGGGGCAAAAAGTAGTCTGAAAAAATGACGTCATAACCGATACGTGTTATAATCGGGCGGAAACTCGGCGGAATTCGTATAGTGACCCTTGTTCAAATACGATTTACTTATAATTTTTCGGTGTGAACATATACCATACTTGGTATCATTTAAAAGGACACTTCATTGCGGTCAGGTTCAAACCATTGTTATATTCGAGCAATGTATTGCACGCAATTAACGCACTATTACGTAATGCATAGTAAAATTCTCATTTTTGGCGAGAACTTTGCGCTGACATAATCGAATTTTACCAAACTTTGCAGACAGTTGTCAAGTATATGGATACATTTTCTGCCAAGTTGCATTGATTTAGGTATAAAGATCGCCATTTTAGAGCAAGTTGAATTTATTTCGAAATTTTCTTGAAAATGGCGAATTTGGAGGGCAATTTTCTCAAATGTGGTCAGTGTTAGGGTATATAATTGTGTAAATGGCTGGAAAGTGCATATCTAATTTTTTTAAAAAGGGTACGGGTTTGCCAAGGCACAATAGAGATACGGCCACAGAAAGAAAACCAATTCCCAGAACTTTTGAGTGTGCTATCTATATTTTGCATAGCCATTGGAGTGTGAAATATTGACATGGCTATATGCAATAATGAGATAAAAATACTGTGAGATTTAAAAACAAAACAGAATTTATATGAGAAAGTTAGTCTAAGAATTTTAGGGGAGCATTTTCCAAGAACTTGTGTGATTTTGGACGGAGTCGGTTTAAGATTATTATTTCGAGTACGGATATGGCATTTTGAAAGCTATAGGTCACAGTTTAAAGAACATCTCCTCGAATATCTAGAGGGTTTTGTTAGAAATGTTTAGGATCTAGGATAGTGGGGATAGGAAGGAGGAAATAAAGGCCTTAAAATGGACCAGAAACGGACAAACTGTCGCCTGGACGCCGGCCCATGAGTGATGTCTAAAATTGAAGAACGTAGTGACCTGGATGAGATGCTAGAGATGATGCCTACGAAATCTGAAAGGAAAGGTCACTTTGAACTTGACCCACAAAAAAGAGGACAACATAATACAGTTCCTCGGGTAGACAAAGGAAAATCCCTTGACTGCTATTATGGAAAAATGTGTAGAACAGGTGATTTTGCATGTGACACCTGTTCTACACATTTTTAAATAATAGCAGTGAAGGTATGTTAGTTGGTCTACCTGAGGAACTGTATATTTTGTCCTCTTTCTTTGTCCGTCATGCTCATAGTTAGGACTTGAGGAAAGTACCTAACAAGGAATAGCACGCACTACGCGCAAAACGAATGGGATTTCCGGACGATAAGGATTAGTATATTAATGGGGCAGAATTTGAACGAAAACAAGGCAAATTTTAATAATGATAAGGACAAAAAAAAAAGAATATCAATAATCTTGAAATCAAGGTGGTCTTCTATCCATAGTTTGTGATATATTCACACTTCAATGAAGGCATTAAATTCATTGAATAGCCTATAACTGTTATTGTGTTAGTATCCCAGCTAGCGACATTTGGCCAACGTTGGGCCAATGTGTCTTGAGACATCGGACTTAAGCCTCAGTCACAAGTGCCATAACGAACTGCAACGAACGCCGTACGAACGATTTTCAGACAATGGCAATTTGGGAAGACAATGAAAAAAAACAGGGAGATTCGTACGAACCTTTGTGACCGTAGATTTCCCGAGGTAAGGCCAACATCTTAAATGAGACGTTAGCCCGATGTTAAAATGTCAGCTAGCACAATGTCTTTAACCAATGTCATTAAACCGAAATGTAATTAACCAAAACGAATTGCAAATTGCAAATTTAACAATACCGGTTCTTGAAATTCTGACCACGTGTAAATTGTCAGTGTATTGTGTGAAATAAAGCCTATTGGGAAAACAGTGGATTTTCTTGAAAGAGAGAGAAAAAAAAGATCATTACATTCATGTGTATAATTTGTAACATGCATGGAAGCAATTGACCTTCTCCACGCAGAACTTTAAAATTTAACATGCATACACTATGAAATAATTGTTTAATTGTATGATACAAGTGTTTGATAAATTTCAAATTTCAAACTACCTTTTGTTTTTGTAATCCATGTTATGAAGCTGCTTTACGGTTTTACAATTTCTACATGATAACGAATGTGGTGGCTGAAAAATACAGCAATGACAACACGCCTCTCCACGTATAAATTTTTTAACCCCTCCAAGCTGTACTAAATACATGGGCATGACCATTATGCAAATATTTGTATAGCTATTTGATTTATTCTTCTTCAAATTTTCACTTATTTCACAAAATGTTCGCACATTTCAATATCATACGCACACGGCAAGTGTTATTGCCTTGGGTTTTTTTTAAGGAGTTGCTATCGTGTGATACAGGAATGTCAGCATCATGACAAATGTATCGTTTCTTTATTCATTTATTGATTGATTGATTTAGTTAGTTCTCTAACTGTCTTTGTGTTTATTGATTAATTGTCGTCCATTACTCCGATTTATCGATTTGTTCAGTCATTCATTAAATACAAATATACTAATGTAAAACTAAATGATTGATTATTGAGTACGCCAAGAACCTAAGCGCTGTAGTTAGCTATAGAGATGGATAATGTTTCAATAATCGAGTTGGACTGCCATCAAATCTTTAAGAACGATTCATCCGAGTAAAAGTAAAATACCATGTTTCTTGCTTAGAGTGCATTATTATATGTCCAAGGATTTATTTATCCTTGAATCTAAAGCTGACATAATGATCAGTTAAGCATTCATCTGCAGAAAAGGATAAATAAAATGTTTAAACAAAGGAAAGACAAAAAGTTACATTTAGAAAAAGGTTTTAATTTCCAACTTAAAATTTCATTTAATTTCAGGAGGAGATTAACCGATAAAACGAGTTTGGTAACTTCGTTCAACTAGATTAAAATTCAATTTTAATTTCAATTTATTCATATTTCCAACAAAACATTACAAATCAATTATAAGCATTTAAAACAAATGTAAGAAATACGTGTTGTAAACATAGGGGTCCACTAAAAAGTAATGCTTGTACAAGTATAAACACATCAAATGATATAATCCGTAACTATTTCAACTAATCTATGAGAGTCTTTGTGAGAGAATACAAAATTGGTGTCATCAGCAAACAGTACGAAAGAAAAAAATATGGGATGATCGAAGTCATTAATATATAGAATAAATAAGAGCGGGCCTTGTGTGCTACCATGTTGAACACCACAATTTATATTACAAAGATCTGAGGAGTTGTCATTTAAAAAAGAACATATTGCTTTATATCCGCAAGATAGCTCCTGAACCACTTCACGCACTTTCCCCGCAATACACGAACTGGCAGGTATTGGAGTCACTCATTTCTTTCATCTTGAGATGAAAGAATCTCAATGTTCAAGCAACACTTAGCTGAAATTAATTGGCAGGCTCTGCCTTCACTGGAAGGCGTCAATGAGTCATATTTTTAATTTTTTTTTTATTTCTATTCTTTTGACAGGGTAGCCCATTCACCAACAAGTAGTGGTCTCCTATGAGGCCCTGAATGAACATATTTACATCGTGTATAACATTTATACAGAACAGTTACAAAAATAATACTCGTTTGCAAAATAAACATATACCATTAACCTAGTAAACAGTAATGGCAATAGGAAATATAGTTAAGTCGCAATTATGTGAATAAGTCATGTATTTATTACATAACATGCACGTAGTGTATGTTCGGCAGAGCCATTCACAAATTACAACTTTGTTTAAACAATCTTTTAACTGAATTGACAGAGGAAGCCGTTCTCAACGAATTATCTAGCTTATTCCATTCAAATTTGGAAGAAACAATTGGGCTACACTTATAACCATCAGTGCGAATTCTAGGCACACGTAAACATCCACTGTCTATTTGCCTTGTATGATGCGCATGTACATCATTAGGATTGATTAAGCCTACCAGAGATGTACTTGTGTCATGCTTTCAGTCAAGAAAAAAGCGAGGATGCTTGGAAGGTGCCCCAAAATGAGAGTGCGGTTCGTTTGTTGAGTGGGTTATGAAACCGATACGAATAACGTTGAAATAGCCTGGATGTGAAGTTTGCATTCTGAGAATGTGCTATCAACATGTTCTCAAATGACAGCGAGAGAGCTGCCACTGATTCAGTCTGTCTGTGTGGATGGGTTTAAGCCCTTGCTTCTAGCTCCTTAGACTTGGCCTTCTCAAGCTTGTCGATGCGGGCCTGGCTCTTGCTACCCACCTGTCCACCACCCCAGTGACGACGGATCTCTTCAAATCTGTCATTGTAGTTGGTCCTGACTGTATCTACCAGCTTGGAGAGGGCGCTCTTGTCCTCTGGGTTGACCTGGGTGAATGCAAGGCAAGCAGCGTTACGGCGATGGACCACCTGACCGAGTCGAGACTTTCCCTTCACGATGCAGTAGGGAACACCCATCTTGCGGCAGAGTGCGGGGAGGAACATCACGATCTCGATGGGTTCGACATCATGAGCGATGGCAACAAGCTGAGCTTTCTTGGACTCGATAAGACGGGTGACAGTGTTGACACCAGACATGATGCGAGCTTCACGCTTAGTGGGAACCTCTTCACGTCCCTTGACGCGATCCTCAGCACGGGCCCTGAGCCTGGCCCTCTTCTCCTGCTTGGTCTCGGGGCGGTACTTGTGCATCAGACGAAACAACTGAGTGGCTGTTTGCCTGTCGAGAGCCTGGCTGAACTGGTTGATGGAAGGAGGAACCTTCAGACGCTGGTAAAGGAGAAGGTAAGAAGGTGCTAAGTTATGAACGCATTTATATATCATCATAACGTGACTTAACATATGAAGATTTTCTAAAAATATTTCTGGAATTATATAATTTATGTTTCGCATTAATTGAGTTATCGTTAAAAAGCAAATGTAAAAAGTCATAGGTTACTCGTGGTTTTTGACAAGAATAAATCATAAACATAAGCTTTATGGTAGTTATGTCAAGAGACCGACAGCTGAAAATAAAAAGAAATATATCAAGTATACGAATGTCTTGGTTAACACTCTTCGTATAGCCAAGCAAAATCATTATAATGATTTGTTCCACAGAGTTATAGGTGATATTAGGAAAACTTGGTCTCATATCAATGAATTGAATTAAATTGTTAGGTCGGTCAAATAGGCATTCACTTTAATGGATTTTAATGGAGTACTTCTTTCATCTGCCAAGGATAAGGCTGAAAGTTTTAATTAATATTTCATTGGATTACCCATGAAAATCAGTGCAGGCATTATTCAAGTACCACAATCTTTTCAAGATTATATGAAACAGTGTGATCATAATGCGTCAATGTTTCTTAAAGCAATTTCAAAATCTGAGATCATCGATATTGTGTCGTCTTTGAAACCGTCTAAATCTAGGGGTTCTGATGATATTTCACCTAGGATTATAAAAGAGTGAATTCACCGTTTTATTGATCCCTTGTGTAAAATCATGAATATGTCTTTATCTCAGGGAGTTGTTCCTGATAAACTGAAGGTAGCTAAAGTGGTACCAGTGTATACAAAATCTGACCGTAAAAACGTCATTAATTACTGGACAATAGCATTAATACCAATCTTTTCTAAAATTATTGAGAAACTTATGTATAAACGCTTAAATGGGTTTCTATCTAAAAGGGATATCTTGATTTCTCAGTAGAGTGGTTTCCGTAAGCACTTGTCACACAAATGGGTGTGTTTAATTTATTAAGCAATATCATAAAAGGCTATTGATGGAGACACGTGTTGTTGGGGGATATTTTTAGATCTATCTAAGGCGTTTGATACCATTGATCATGGCATCCTCCTCAGGAAATTTGAGCATAATGGAATACGTGGTGTAGCATCTTGTAGTGTCTTGGTTCCAAAGCTATTTGTTTGACAGGACACAATTTGTTGTGGTGAATGGTACTAATTCTCAACTTGCTTTTATTGAATATGGTGTATCCTAGGGTTCTGTACTTGGTCCCCTGTTGTTTCTGATCTATATAAATGATATAATACACTCATCAACATTATTCTATTCAATTCAATTCAATTTGTTTTATTTTCACATTCTGATAAAAATCACGATAACAAACATTTACAATACAAAGTCAATTCAAACAAATAAAACAACAGAACAGGAAAATCAAAATGTGGGGGACAAACAAAGGCCAAAGGCCTATCATAGGCATGTCCCCAAACTATATAAATAATTAAGTATAAATTAAGTGGTACAACGTGAAGACATACAAAACAACAAGGCAAACGTATCGCTTTACAAACTCAGAGGGTGTATGATTTAATAAGGTGAGATTTATATATTCTTTTGAAATTAGATAAAGAAGGGCGGTTCTTTATATCCGACCCAAGGCTATTCCACAATTTAGGACCACTAAATTTGATTGTGTTACGGGAAAATTCAT
>BEXV01000791.1:139654-152479 GCA_003118195.1 Hemicentrotus pulcherrimus | reverse complement strand
TTCACTTTTTGCTGATGATACCAGCTTGCTGTTGGCTGATAAGAAGGCTGAAGATTTATTACTAATTGCGAATCAAGAGATTCAAAAACTGTATGCATGGTATTGTTGTAATATGTTTCTGTTGAATGTTCAAACAACCAAATGTGTTATTTTTCGCTCCAAGGGTAAAAAAGTATCCAGATGGCATTACTGTTCTTAATTTTGGAGGCCATGATGTTGCGCTTGGTGAAAGTGTTCAGTTCTTAGGGTTAACCATGGATGAGCATTTATCTTGGAGAAATCATTTGGATGCTGTATGCACAAAGTTGTCCCGTAGTGTAGGTGTCATATTTAGATTAAAATTTATTTTACCTGAAAAAGTGCTGATAACATTATATAAAACTAGTATTCTTCCTTCTTTGACATACTGTAATGTTGCTTGGGGAAACACTTTTAAGTCATATCTGGATAAGTTGTGAGTATGGCAGAAGAAGACAATACGGCTTTTATTACTAATTCTTATTATAGACATCCAAGTTCTCCATTGTTCCTTCGACTAAGAATGTTACCACTTAGTGGACTTGTGTCGTTAAATTGCATATTGTTTATGTTTACTCTTAAGTCTATGCCTCATGAATGTACATTACAAGATTATTCCGTCAGAACTCGCTAATTCATAATTATAATACACGTCAAAGGTGTCTTATTCATCAGCCTTTTGCAAGAACAAATGTCACTCTGACCTCTTTCCATTTCTCTTGCATTAAAAAATTGAACAGTCTGCCTGATGATATCACAAATAGTACAACTCTTTCTAGGTTTAGAAGTTTATCTCTAACGTACCTACTTGAAAGACTGACATAGTTTTGTTTTGCATCTTTCTTATTCTGAAATGCTTTTTGACCACTAAGGACCTTCTCGTCCCTGTGTGTGTGTGTGTGTGTGTGTGTGAGTATTATTATGTTCTATATTCTGTAGCTTAGTATTTTCATCCATTGTATAATCATACATAGCATTATTTTTACTGTAAATGTATTTATTTTGTTAACTATAGGGCCCCGCTCACTAACTTAGCTTCTAAAGGCGTCCTAGAACCATTCAGTTTATGATGTAATCAAGTAGAATATGTTGATTGATGTACTATTACCAGTGTCTTTTTTAAGTGACAGATTATATCATGCTTTGTGTGGTTTTGTATAAATGAACTGAACTGATTTCGCATTTTATGTAAACACAATCAACAAGTTGAGTGGAATGGATATCAGTATCAGTATAAGTTCAATGCGTCTTGATTAACATTTCTACTGCTTCCTTCTCCTCTCTGAACTGTCACTCATTCGCATCAAAATAATTTTTACACCAAACAATAGGCAAAAATTGACAACATAATTGCTTTGAGCAAGGCGAAAAAGCCTTTGCAAAATTACTAATATCTACACTTGATGCGCTCCTTGGCAATACCTTACACACCTGTAAAGAGCAATCTTGCACTGGAGCTGGCGTAGTCCCATCTTCCGCTTGGTAAACATTTGTGACACAGTAATTGACATGTAAATTAACTGCGTGTTCGTGTAAAAGGAGAGTAGGTGACAGGAATGAACATTCACAAAAGAGATTAAGTACATGTATGCGTATCGTCTTCGCTATTCTTCACAACACAAATCGGACTTAGAAATTCTTCTCTCCACAGTAACTTCTTCTGTTATCAACCTTAGCAAACTAAGCGAACCTATTGGAGGGGATTTGTTGAGAATTTGGTGAAGGATCGATGCTCGTGACACTATGAACATGACTGACAAAGAAAGCGGACAAAATATACAGTTCCTCAGGTAGACAAAGGAACATCCCTTCACTGCTATTATGTAAAAAGGTGAATATGCATGTGAAACCTGTTCTACACATTTTTACATAATAGCAGTGATCGGATGTTCCTTTGTCTACCTGAGAAACTGTATAAATTGTCCGCTTTCTTTGTCAGTCATGTTCATAGTGTGATATTTCACAAGAGAGAGAGAGAGAGAGAGAACAAAAAAATAAAGAGGGGTTTAAAAACAAAACTTTAATATCAACTCCAGATCCCAATCCACTTCATTCATTACACTTCAGTTCGATTTGTCGCCCGAGCTGACATGGAAGGAATGGTCGCGATGATGACAACGGGATTATCTGCTAATGTTTCTCATACATGGACATGGCAAGATGTAGACTGGGGAGCCTGGGACACGGTTCTTCAGTTGTCATCCGCCTGCTTAGGCGCTCTAGGTAACCTGTTGGTCATCATGGTGCTGTTTCGTCAGTAAATCCACGGAC
The DNA here is from genome assembly GCA_003118195.1 of Hemicentrotus pulcherrimus. Taxonomy (NCBI): domain Eukaryota; kingdom Metazoa; phylum Echinodermata; class Echinoidea; order Camarodonta; family Strongylocentrotidae; genus Hemicentrotus; species Hemicentrotus pulcherrimus. The sequence goes on along the minus strand of BEXV01000791.1, from coordinate 150,190 downwards.
ACCTTGATAGGTTGTCTTGCTGTTGCCGATGGTTTGACTTCGTTGTTCCTGTTACCTGCCCCGAAAGCTATAACGGTGCCTTCAACCTGGCTAGGGCACTCCTACTGATGGATTGTCTATACCAACGGATTCAATTGGACATGCATTACTGCTTCAATATATATTCTTCTCCTCGTCTGTTTTGAAAGATACATTGCTATAGTATACCCGTTAAAGTATCACCGCTTTTTCACTAAAGGTCGTGTTTACTGTGTGGTTTTTGTCATATGGATGGGCTCATTAACTTGTCTTTTCACTGGTTTTCGCTCCAGGATTGAACCAGTGACGCACGAATGCATGGTACATTTTCCCTCCGAATTCATGGGGGTTTTTGTCGGTTCTCTCACCTTCGCGTTTCTCTACGTGATTCCAATGATGACTATGCTCACCACGCAAATCCTCAGCGCTCGTGCGTTGCTTCGCCAATCCCGTCGTTTTTCCTCGAAATCGCATTCTAGACCAACCTATCACCTTGCTGCACGACGGAAGGTACTTCGCATGATGACCATCGTTGTTGCAATATTCATCGTCACCCTGGGACCCAATCAATTCGCTTACTTCTGTTTCAATCTTGGTGTCATGCCAGAATGGTTTTATCTAGGTACATTGCATCGTTCAACAGTTGTTCTTGCCTCTTTCAATTCATTCGCCAACCCTTTCATTTATGCATGGCAGAACAAAAGATTCCGGCAGGGTTTCAGGGACATATGGAACATGTCTGACTCAGATAAAACCGGTATTTTTGGTCATATTTGAGGAAACCGGCTTACATTGGGTACGTGTTAGTATACAAATAATGCACTGCAGTGAGGGAATTAGTAACAATTACCCACACAAGGTACCTTCGGAACAGTCCTACACGCCCGAGGCGATAGCTGAGTGTGTTTGGACTGTTTCAAAGGTACCGAGTGTGGGTAATTTTATTAATGTGCTAACAAAATGATGTGTTTTATTTGTTTTATACAATTATTACGTGGATCCTTGTTATTTGATAAATCATCGTCATCTCAAGGTCTGTATATTACTAATTCTAGGTCTACATCTATGACTGATCTCGATATAACTTAGATAAATAATGCGTTTTAAATTCCGCGATAATTCGTTATGGTTGCGATCGCAAAACATGATCGCCAATGACCGGTCATTACCATAGGGTAATGACCGGTCATTACCCAAATTACACGTTAGGAAAAATAAATACCTGGTAACGTGTACGTTTTCAATCAATCATTTGATTAGGATTTACGTCATCATCTTATAATCGATGTTATCCAATGGCGACGTGGATATTGGTTGATTGCATTACGTGGTTAGGCATGTATTATTCCTAACCCTTCGCTAGAAAGGACTATTGACCAATTAATTATTATGTAGATGATGATTACAATAATAATTATAATGATGCTGATGACAATAGTAATGATGATGATAATGATAACAGCACTACAAAATGATAATGATGATGGCGACCGTGGTGGTGGTGGTGGTGGTGGTGGTCATGGTGATGATGATAATGATAATAATTATGATGAAAACAATAGTAACAATAATAATAATGATAATAATGATAATTAAAAAAAGAAGAATTTCAATAATATTGATATCAAGATGGTCTTTGACCAATAATTTGATGATATGTTCAAACTTCGGTGAAAGCAATACAACATCGAATTGTCCATAACTGTTGATGCATCAGTACATCTGCCCAAGTAGCAATGTGACATCGGGCCAACGTTGGACCAATGTTTTTCGAGTCATCGGGCTAACATCATTTCCCGACGTAAGGCGAACATTTCAAATGAGACGTTGGCCCCTATGTTGACATGTCAGCTAGCCCAATGTTGGCTCAGTGTCCTGCGTGATATAAAAGCCTATTGATAAAACAAGTGATTTTCTCGAAGAAGTTATTAAAGTTTAAAATTGTCATTAAAGTCACGTGTATAACTTTTATTTGACCTCCTCGATGCAGAACTCTTACATAAAGCAGGCATGCACTGTAAAGAATTGTTTAATTGCGTGATATAATACAAGTTTACAATTAACATTAAACAAGTACAATGCCATACTACTTTAACTTTTAATGTATTAATTTCAATTAATGTTTGCTATGAAGCTGTGTTACAGTTTAACAATTTCGTGTTATTAAGACATGATAAAGAATGTGGTGTCTGAATAACAAAACACCAAAAACACAGAAGTGGCAACACGCCTTTCTAAGTATAGATGCTTCAACCCCTCCAAGCTGTACTAAATTCATGAAATTAATATTTTGAAGATATTGGAACATGTATGATTCATTATTCGTTTAGTTTACACTAAGTCACATACCATAAACGGAATACGTGGTCAAATTGTTTCAAGAATTAAATGTAAGTATAATTTAGAATTAAGTGATTGAACTATTGCTTTCCCTTTTTATATCTAAAGTACACTGTATATGTATCAATCTAAAATCACCGAGACAAGTATGTCGTGCAGTGGATTCTCACTGGCGAGCAAAGCCCCTGGCATCTACTCTAGCCATTCTATAAGAAGATTTGATTAAGAAAATCAGATATATAAATGAATACGTGAATAAATGAATATATACATAAATATGGAAAATTGGAAATGCACGTACAATAAGAAAAACTCTGGTGAGGCATTGGTTGGGATTCACAATAACGATCATTTTATTTCTTTCCATGGCAAGTCGGTGCAATATATTTCAACGACAAGTATAATCTATATTTCTAAAAGTTTTGCCCGAACGTTTCATAATAACCATATCATACTAGAATGATGTGTACACGACGCAGTAACTACATAGTGATTTTGTTATATCCTACGTTTAACCAGGTTTTATTACAAAGTGACATGTCATGTGTGTGCGTTAAGAGGAAAAGTATCATCTTCAATGACTATGAAGCTTTACATGTCAAACTTGTCAACGCAAAGTGTAATAATAAACCATACTAGGGCATATGCAAAATAAGTCGACATTCGATGTGACAGAGAGGAAGAAAAGGGGGAACAAGCTAGAAGAGTAGAAAACGCTAGGTAAATTTCCTTTAGTAATGAGTTCTCATGATTAACATTGGGAATCTTTTTTTGAAAAAGGAACAATTTGAGACGGTTTTATTAAGGTAATTGGGTCTTCCGCAACCTTAGATATTTTGTAGCAATTTCTCCCAAAGCTGTGTTGATGCAACCTGATACAAGCATGGCACCTTTCGTTGTTTGAAAGATGGTAAGAAGAATGTTTTGATATACTAATCTGAAGTTTATGTTTGGAACTTATTGGGTAAGTATTTTGGCCAAAAAAAGGCAGCTAATCCGATTGCTGTCAGAATACATACCAACTAAATAAATAAACATAACAAATCCCCACAGATTTTAATCATTTCAATAACTAATACTACTGCTAATAATAATTTTAAAATGAATATCAAATATGGTCATCTATCATTCGAATACTATATAACAATCTTGTTGAATTGGTAAAATTGCGAAAAGGGTATAATACTTTTTTTTTCGCTATTTTGCCAGAAATGCACCAATCACCAATATTGTGCATTAGTAGTTCAATGTTGTTATACTAAGTTCAAAATATTTTTCAGATATTTCAAATTTTCAAATATTAATAATGAAACGAGATTTAGCAAGATTAAGTACATTCTCGATATACATAAAACTGACTTGTGGATAGAAAACTCGTAGCACTTCTTTCTTAGTGCGCAGGTTTTATGTTATTCTTAATTTTCCTCATTCTCAGATTAGTTTGTTCATAAAAAGCCGGGTCTAGTGTTTGTGGATAAAGTGTTTTTATTCTCTACTTGTACACAAATTACGTTTATAAGTGATTGGTACACTTTAACAACAAGAAATCGATGAATAGTGAAAATGCCAGATAATCAATAAACAAACCGTCAATCAACCCAATTCAATTCATATTAAGCCATTATAAATGTTTTCCTAGTCATGTTTTGAAAAGAAATATAAAAAAATATGAAACATCATTACCGTATAGAAAGAGAGAAAAAAACATCTTTTTAAAGTCTGTATAGCATTGCTCTAAAAATCCATAAAACATTAATAACTAACGGTTTTAATCAATAGATTGTTCACTTCAGGTATGAATAGTGATGCCAGAGTGCATAGACGGTAAAGGTAAATAGTATACAAATAGTGAATGGTCATGATTTCAATAGTGCGAATATTTTCATGAGTTGACAGATTAACGTTCTATTCAACGAGGCGTCAGCCGAGTTAAACAATATTCGCATTATTTAACAAATAAAAACATTCATTATTTGTTTCATACATAAACATCGAAGAAGATCTAATAAAACGTTAGTCAACAAATTATGCTTTACTCCTTAAATTGAAGATAAATTAAAGTTCGAGTCAAGCCTTCTCAATTACATTCAAATTGTCATCACGTCAAATACACGCAGGGATACGCGCACGGAGAGGGGTACGCAGTCTGTATATATCCAAAAAAAATGCACGCCCGTGCAATAGAACGTCTATTGAATACCACGTGACCAACAATCCTCCAATCAGATGACAAGGATCCACGTAGGTGTTGTATAAATACAATATATCAAGAATAGTGCGGGTAATTACAACCCTGGACTTCAGCTGTACCGTCATTTCATTGGTTTATTCTGTGTTTTTACTTTATGTTCCGTCATTACTAAACATCATGTCAAACCTAGCAGACACATAGGAATGGATATCAATGTCATACATCTGTATTGTTACTTTATCCCCTGAAATAATAGACAAATAAATGCTAAAGTTTTATGTTATCACTCTTCTTCAAAACAAATAGTTTAATACATGAAATAAAAGCACTTAGGATATTGCAGGCAAATCAATTTCAAATAATTATCAAAGCACCAGGCATCAATTAAGTGATATGTAGTTTAACAAGAACATTATTATCAGCGCGGGTGGTCACGTTTCGCGTGTCAGGTCACTGCGCTAACTCATACGAGGTCGCGTATGATACATAACCTTATGCAGAAATTTCTGGTGGACAAACATGCCATGTATAATATTATCTTTTGTTTTCTTCTTCATGGCGCTCTCAAATAAAAATGCTATGATGAATCCAACATTCATAAACCATTCTTTACTTTTTTTCCCAGTTACTGACTTTATATTTAAGAGGTTCTTTGACAGAAGGGTTTGGGCTCTTTTCAAAGGGTTTTACATTCCACGCGACCATGTCTGAGTTCGCGTAGTGACCTTGGGCGTTCTGAAAGATTCTCACACACTCGCGGAAGCGTGACCATTCTATAGTGAGGTTTGCTCAAGAGTGGATCTTTCACATTATGGAAAACCCTTCAACTGCAATCAGATATATTTTGCACACACCGAAACAATGATTATACATTTATCTGCCTAATGTAGGACTACAATATATATGCGTGTATGCATACTTCTATCCTATGCAGCCCTAGTTAACGACCCTAATCTAGTTTTTTATCTGATGTGTTTCATTTTGTAAGAAAGAGAACAAACAACATGGCATATTTTTTGGTTATGTTTCTATTCTTTCTGTCCTTTTTTACATTTAACTACTCTGGCTCGTACCAATTGGTCTTATATAATTTACCTTGCCATAAATGATATAATCATATCTAGACAGAACATATGTCATTGACTACTTGGGTGCAAAAACAGAACTATTAGCTTATTACTTGCTTGCCAGAAAGAAAGGGTGTGGGATGTTTCAACTCATGTAAACAAATGTTGATATATTATATCAAAGTGTGAATTCACGTCCAACTCTCGATGCCATGTTTGTATATTCATATATGTCGGTTACGCCGATCTAGCGTGTTTTTCAAAGCTAATAATATACTTAAACCTTATCAAAAAGAATAAACATTATTTATGACTGCCTTTTCTGCACCTAAACGGGAATAAAGCTACACGTTTATTCTGATGTAAGGATGGTATTGCAAAACATATTGCGTATTTGGATCACGTGATGATGCGCGGTATGAACGAAAGAATACAAGTGATATGATATTGACAATTTATAAAATATATCTTATTACCATTATATACATTTCGAATATTTACATATTGTACATATTTACATAAATAATATACATATGTTCAAAAATGAAATCTGTATTGATATGGCATTACAAATTTAGAGATAAGTAGGGCAATTAAACACAAGCCTATAATAGGTTATGGCGTATTTCTAACAAATTTGTTTTCAAATGAACCCGGGATAATCGATTTTGACGCCATTTCAACAGTTATATGAAAGAATGGAGATCAAAAGAAAAATAATCATAACAAGCACGTATTTACATTAATTTTAATAACGAAAACAGAGAAGAAACTCGTACAAAGTAATTTAAGCTTTTCCAAAAACAAACAAAAAGCTGTTTCTTGAACTTTCCGAATCTGAAATGGATTTAGAATTATTATTTTCTATCCATCCATCAATCAATCAATCAATAATATCTCGTTAGCTGTTGTTCGTGTCAATGCATCCAAAACATACGCTAATATTTTGGAACATGAGTTAATCAAGTAGCAACGCTGTCTGCTAAACCTTTTGCTCCAGCTTACTTTGTTTCATCAGGTTTTCGCGTCGGGTAGGTTGTCGTGTTTCATGAGCTATCTCGAAAATATACCCCTTTATTAACGAAAGCTCGGGTATTAAATTTAATGCAAATACTCCCATTCTTCAAACGTAGTACTTAAAATATCCTTGTTCATGGTCATTTCTAAAAACATGCCCATACAATCAAAATATGACGGAGTGTCAATCGCTAGCATGTATACGAACTGCTGTGATTTGTCATCTTGTACTAAAAACGTTTAGAGTTGAGACGCGAGTTTTTAAAGGTTTGTACTAGATTTATTCAGACAATGTTTCACCAGTGTTACACCCGGCCGCTCGGGAGTTTAGGGGTATGTTTTCTCGTAAGTGTAACGCGAAGACCCGATGGAACAACGTACGCCAAGCCATGTGCTTCATTGTAAACATGAATGACTGAAGCAAATTGTGATAAAGTGCCATTAATGTGAAATCACCCCAGCGGCAACAGCCAGATGACGGGCTACTTGCAAACTGGTTTCAATAGAACTCGATTTCAATAATCAAATCTCTCAACGCTCATTTAGATGCTTTTAACTCATAGCCTCCATTGAGGCTTCATGCACGTTATTGTTATAGTGCTTTGTACACGCGAGCAATCTACTGCTTCTCTGCTTCGTGCATGTTTGCACGCATTCGTAATAGCAGTCATTGTTCATGCCCATTAGACTGTGCCTAGTGCTTTGCACACGCTATTGATAGTACCATCGCGTTTTCCGATTATTTCGTTATAAACTTAGCACTGGGGATATTTGTGGCTTGGCACAATGGGGATAATCCCTGTGGCAGGATAAGAGTTAACCTGTTCCCTACTAGTTTATGTAATCCCCATAGACTTTGTACACAACCCACTCGGTTCCCGTGGTCAAGGGGTTAACAGGCTGAATTCCACACAAGTCAGCTTAGGGGTTGCAAATCGGGGCAACCTTCAGTATACGTTAGCAGCCTGTTGACCACGACACGTCATTTGCTTGGCGCAGGCTTGATACAGTGTCCCGTCTTATCTTCTGGCGCGTCAGTGTAGTGAAATCGTTTAGAAGGTTAACGCAAAATGAGGAAAGAAAACCATGACAAAAGATTCCTGGCGTATGCACTAATTGTCTTCTTAGGCTTTGCTGACGTAGGTAATTAAACGATTTAACTTTAGCTTCAAGCTATACAAAGGGCAAACCAATCATCTAAAGAGATAAGGCCAAATAAAAAAAAAAAAAAAACATGTTTAGCGTCCTGCTTTTTTGAAAAATAGGAAGGAGGGACCTTTTTTTTTTCTTCTTCAAAAAATGGCCGCTCAAATAGCCGCTTGGTACATTTTCCTGACAGTCGGGCTATTTTCAAGATGGCCGCCGTGTTTTTTTTTTTTTGTTTTTTTTAACAAAATTTAAAAATCCATTTTAGTAGTGTTTTTTATGATTTTTCTTTAAAAAGAAATAAATAAAATAATATTTTTAAAAAAGGAGAAAAAAAAAACAGAAAAAAGGGGAAAAAGAGGCCCCCCCCCCCAAAAAAAAAAAGAAGCGGGCAGGGATGCTAAACCCTTTTTTGTAATGGCCTAAGGTCAGCTTTTTGCCGTAATGTGAATCATATAGTAGACAGACAATAATGACATGAGCAGTGCACGCGTATCTCTGACTCCGTGGCGTATACTATCTAACTTCACAGCCTCGAATGGCGTAGGTAATAACGCTATTGTAATGAGGCATCGTGGAAAACAGAAGTAACGCCCACCACACATGCGGTGGCATTTGCCTATCGCATGACTGCGTCAGCTACTTTTACATCTTATCGGAGACCGTAGAACAAATGAGGATTTCAAGATGATCAGGCCACTTATTGCGTTGAATTCTTAGCGTATCTTCACTCATTGTGTAGCGAATGTAATAATGCAATCCAAATAATTCATCATATGCCTCTGTTATACTGTATCCGTACGAATGTAAAGAACAAAACCCTGTCATCTGCAAACTGATCACCTCGTTATATTGTCAATCCGATAGCTATATTCGATGAGGTCGGTCATTCCCAAGTGGTGTACATAGCTAAATCATAACCCCGCTTCAAAATTTCCGCGGTATGGAAACTAAAAATAAATAATGTTAGCCTCTCCATTCAGAATGGCTGGCTCTGAATCCTTTCCACAATTGTAATCAATAACCAATCAATGAACAATCAATTGCCGATAAACAATCTTAGTCATCGCCCTTGATTGGCACAATAACCTCGTCCACTCTTCACTGTTTAAATTTCAAAGAATACGAGAATCTCCAATGAAAACACAATATCACGAACAGAATAATAAACGGTGGAAGACTATTGATTAATGAGTTTAAGAAACTAAACAAGTCGTCAACTACGAATGAAAGTATAAGTTGTAAAATTAGCGGCAAGAGGTACAAATTCATGCCTATCGTCTTACAATTGTTTTATTTCTATTCAAGCACAAAAGAATCAGGGGAAAAGGCAGCGGGCGTAATGGCAGGGAAAAAATTATCTATTTAACAAATGCATGTTCTTTCCTTTAATTATATATACCTGCAAAGCCAAATTTTTTTTTTTATGGCCAATGCTTCTTAAATGGTGTTTTTATCAAGTTATATTCCATTACTCTCTGAAAGATATTATTGTTTCATCAGCAATTAAAAGAGCGAGTGTTGTCAAGATTTAAAGAAAAAAAAATGCAATGCTGTTTGAAATTTTCAATGAAATGTTGGATCTCGAAACAAAACAAACACTACAGTTAAGATAACACGTTTTGATGACGTTTCCGTGCCTTTTTTGTAGGATACATACCACATGTGTTTTGGACTGTATGATTGCCCCTGGTCCGCACGAAGCAGACATACACGTATCACGAACACACACACGTTTCACACGCTACGTACAAATATTGCGACATGCTTTGAAAAAAAATATATATATTTCTATAATATGAATATATTTGTTCATAGTAAATATTGCTAGTTCAGTCTTCCACTGCCACTTTGAGCAGATATCTCGCCAATCAAAACACCCCCACATTCCAATGAGCCCGCCCAATCGTCTAATGGTGAGGTAACTGGATTCTACAAACCGGGCAATATTCCATTCTCACCCGCGGGGATGGAATCGATGCATTTCAAAGAATGTGTTAGAAAACATCTGTATAAAATAAATATTCACAACTTAAAAATATATGTACATCTGATTTTCGTCTTAAAATAAATATTTATATACAAACTGTACGATTTGGTGTCTCGATTTGCACACAATTGGAAAAACAACGTTCCAAAAAAAACATAGCAACGTACAATTTAGGTGCGAGACCTACCATAGTGTACTGTAGACATCGTGATGTCACTTTAACACAATTGTTTATCTCTTTGGTGATGCGATTTTACGAAATAAAACATCGCATATTATATCTCGCATGTAAGCGTTAAATAATTGCATACTTTAGCTGCATACAAACATGAATTCCCATGAGTTTTAATCAACTTTATGTCCTCTGTACAGAATATAGTAATGCATGTTCTGAGATTGCGTGTTGATGCAACATTTAATTGAGCTAAACCAAGAAGTTGCTGGTAACTTTTTGGCTAAACGCTGTTTACAGTCATCGCGCAGTGGCGTCTATCTGAGAGGCGATCACACCACCGATGTTCTCGGAACGAACTCGCACGTGTTCGGACATTGTGCACACTCTCACGTTGAAATTCTTATCCCACCCCATCCCCACCCCCTGGCTACCGAGTTCTCAACTTGTTATTCGTATATGCTGTTGCAAATGAACACAATTTAGTGCCGATTCAGCTGGCCGGTGAATAAGAGGGGGAGGGGGTGCACTTTTTTCCTCAAAAATGTTAGGGCCGATTCAGCTGGCCGGTGAATAAGTGTTGGGGGGGGGGGGG
>BEXV01000791.1:119258-139528 GCA_003118195.1 Hemicentrotus pulcherrimus | reverse complement strand
TGTGGAGAGAGAAATCACTATATCTTCTGTTGATGATAGGAGGGGGGGCGCCTTTGTTTTTTTTTTGTTTTAAAAAAAAGTTAAATTTGTGTTATTATCCTATTTTCTTTTTTTACCAATTTGGAGGCTGGGGGGGGGGATGGTAAAATCGCCACGTGGATCCGCCCCTGCAAATACCTCTATTGATTAATACAAGATCAATTGGCATTGGAAAAAAAAATAAATGGTACAGAGTATATATTTTTTTTTTAAACCTACATCAAATAAGATCCCCGTTGATCACAATTCGGAATTCACAATCGTGTTGATTCGAATCATCGGGTCATTGCGTTGGGTGGGGTGATCGCGTTACCCGACCTTTTATGAAGACATGCCCCTTTATTCATAAAACGCCTGAGCAATATTGGTGAAATAATCCGCTCTCATCAATAAATGGTCCGGTTTAACCGCCTATTTATAAACATCCTACGACGAAATCTACTAAAGGTTGCGTCCTTAACGTGCATGTTCACATGATCCCCCGTTTTCCACCCGACCAGGCGTGATGACCCGACTCTAAATCGAACTGAATGGCCAACAATATCAACAGTTTTATAATTTGTCGCGTATTTGTGCAGTAATGTAATAATACATTCAAGATCTTGTCTGAGAAAATTGATAGTGTCGGGATTCAATTCATGAAACTCTGTGGTAATCATGTTATTGATTATTCCTCAACCGATTTATAATACTTCATTGTAATTTTCACAAATTAAATACATTTTCCTCCCACATCTTAGAAATGTAATCAAATTCAGAAAACAAGTTGGCTTTATTGCGTGATTTCAATTTCGCCTACCGATTTTCAACAAAAAGATTGAGACAGACTGGTACACTTGTCATACTTCCACTTAAGATCACATTGCTTTTTGCCTTGTCATTCGAGGCTTTTTGCTTTGTTATTCGAATGCAGTCTTCAAAGACAAAATTGAGTTGAAGCTTTATACATCCTGATTCAAACTAGGCGTTGTGGCGTGCGCCTGTAATCCAGCTAACAATGGAAGTTACATCTATGTCTGATGATTGATACACGTCTGTACAAACCCAATACACACACATACACACACTTGTCCTTTTTTGGTTAAAATTCTTGAGGCGGAATGATGTGCATGTATCGTCACAACCAATCCTATCTGTCATCTTCTCAGAACAGAATATCAGTGCATCTCCTTGATCACGCAAACTTTGATGATGTAATTTTCGCGTGACGTCGTAGCTGACGATTACAGGTCTTGCAAAGAAGAGGTTTAACTGTTGTCTTCAGTATCAAATTCGATTTCCGTCGTTTAACATGTCTCTCGAATGTGATTCAAGTCCAATATAGCCGTTACATATCAAGCATATAATTGCCATCTGAGCAGTCTTGTTACACATTACTCATATAAATCAATGTCTGTGGTTACCAATCAACATTCGCTATGTTTGTCTGGGAAACACACAATAGCTCGGCCAAGTTTCATAAAACCTGCTACTAAAAGCAAACTTCACAATTCCATAACGAAACGTCTCACAGCTAATGAAAGAAACTCATTTACGTAGCTCATATCAATTATCATAACTCTTGATTTACTAATTGATATCATTTTAACCAGATGGCCCAGATAGACTACCTCGTTACATCTTGTTACATCTTCTTGTAGGTCTTCGTTCGTTCGTCTGTATGGTTGCCAACTTATGTTAAAATCAATTATACAGAGAGGCTACTTGAAAGCCAATCTACAGAGCCATCATCAAGCTCTGACAGCTTTAAACAAAAATTGTTAGGTCCATCGTATTGATTACTACTCAACCATGTCAATCAAACGCAATTTGTTTCATACCGCAGTAAAGAAATCTATTGCCATACAGAAAGAACATTATGTTATCCTTTCTGTTTTCCAAACATTTCAAGATACTGGTACGGAAAGAAGCCGCTCTTGCGACCGGTTCTGACCTGGCTCCAACCATTATCCTCCGGGGACATCTGGATCACAACCTACGGAGGGATGAAAGAAAATATACCCGGTATTAATAGAGGAATTGCAAATCTATAGTGATAGTTTGATAAGAATTCTACTTCGTATTGGCTTAAAAGGGAAACCACACACTGTCGGGTAAAAGTAAATCTAATATAAGATAGCCAAAATTGAGTAAAAATTGTCAAATATAGGGTAATTTTAAGTATGAGAGAAAAAAAAAAGAAAAGAGAGATAAAGATAACAAATTGTTTCCTGTTAAAGCCTACCCAATATGTGTTACATTGGATATAATATTTAGAGTTAAGGTTTGGGGTGAAGTGAATGGTTCAGGTTAGGATAATGTTTAGGGTTAGGTTAAAGGGATAGTTGAGTTCTGTTTTCAGATCGCAAATGCATTCACAGTGCATGATTATTGCTCTCATTCTTATCTATGACATTTATAGTGCCCTTTTAGAACCTTAAATTGCTATGAAGGTAATTTCAAACCCCAAAATGTGTGATATGTAGCCAATGCGATCATACCAATTCAGCTCCACTTAAACAAAAAAACAAAAAATACGATGACCATTAATTAACTATTTGATTAAAAATAACAATACATGAGCCGGATAATTTTGGATAAAATAAGCAACACGAAATTCCAACAAAAAAGCCAACATCGGCATTGGCTGAAATATGACGTAAAAGGCGTTATTTCGTTTTTTCAACGGTTTTTTTTTCCCAAATTTTTCAAAATATCCAATATTTGTGGTGGTACACAAGTATTAGAAATCGTTATATTTCAGCCGTCTCTGAACCGATTTTGATCAAATAAAGATGGTTTTGTCATTTAAATATTATGTTCTTCCAAATTTGACACTGAGTTTTTCATTATCTCACACAAACAAAAATTTGTGTAGCACCCTCTGCAAAAAAACTCAACTATCCCTTTAATGTTCAGGGTTAGGATTAAGGTTAGGGTTGTAAAATTCCAACCTAAGCCTGACTCTAACCCCAGCTGTTTATACCTGGCCCTTTCGTAAAGTAAGTCCATCTTCTTTCTCGTGTGATGCCTTGAAGCTGTGCATCACCACCATCACCCTCTCCCAAGGTTGGAGAAACGTGACACAGAACGCAGGGAAGTAGCCGAACCGACCATCACAGTCACCCTGGTGGATAAATCAAATGAGTATTCAAAAGTGTTTCGCAAAGGTTTAAGTCATGTGAAAAGGCATGCGTCAGTCCCTAAGTCATGTTAAATTTGAGATCGATCTTAGATTTTGTTTCACATAGGTTTAGGTCATTCGCAACTTTAGAATGAACGTTTAATGTTACGCATGATTCCGACCATGCGTATTACAGTTGCTCAAACTTATTCTTAATATATTTACGTAAATGTAACACAGAACGCACGGAAGTAGCCGAACCGACCGTCATAGTCACCCTGCCAGACAAATCAAATGAGTTTCCAAAAGTAGTGAAGAGGATTCCAGCACATTCAAATGAAACTTTTGCAGGAAGTCCACATATTTAAAAATGCACTACACAAGGGTGTCTTTCTTGTCAGTAGTATTATTATCATTATGATTATCATTGTTACTTCATAATTAGCGCTAATAAACCTTTTAAATATTATTCTTACTATTATTATTATTATTTAACTATTATATTACTCTATTATAATTCTTGATATAAACAGGAATAACTAACCAGCTTCAGTTAAAACTTTTACAACTTTGGAGCTAATAGAAGGGAGAGGATTGTTGTTTAACCTCTTTGTCAGGTATATAGAGGGGACGATACACGATGAAGAGTCCATGATAACACAATACCATAAAATATCTCAAAAAATAACAATATTTAAACTGATATCTACCTTCCACCAGTCCGAGCCTTCATCTTCGGCAACCCTTACTCTCTGACCAGCCCTAAGACAATACAAACACAGGCAAGTGTTCAAGATATAAAACAATGACTAAATATAACTAATGTAACATAATTTTCTTAAACTGTTCATGAAGTAAAAGCAATCGCGTTGACGATTTATTCATTCAAGATTGGAACTATTTCGACAACTCAAGGGAAATAGATAAAGGCTTATTCTAATATCCTTTTATTCAGTGCGTCCCAGAAAAAAATTTAATCTTTTATTTTTTTTTTTTTTTTTTTTTTTTATTTTTATTTTTATTTAATGTTTTTTTTTTTTTGGTAATTTTTGTTTTTTTTTTTTTTTTTTTTTTTTTTTTTTTTATTTTTTTTTTTTTTTTTGGTTTTTAAAATTTATTTTTATGTATTAAATCTAAATGTTTTTTTTTTTGTTGTTTTTTTATTTTTTATTAAAATTTTTTTTTTTTTTTATTTTGTGTTTTTTCCTTTTTTTTTTTTTCTTTATTTTGTAAAATGAGCGCGGAATTACAAATTTCTATTTGTTTAATGTAGTGCTTGCATTTCGATAATTTTATTAAATGAATTCGTTTTCAGAAATCTCAGTGTGCGCATGACACGATAACCTTGCCATTATAATCTACGAGCAGATTACGCATAGCGTATCTCGGCCGTGCATTATTACATTAGCTGTGGGCTATTGCCTGTTTAATGGGATTTGTTTTTGCGCACGTTAGGCGTAGAAGAAAAACATGGCAAACAATCATGTGGTAGCATTTGACCAATCGAATCGGTTAAATTCTAGAACCCATTTTTTAATAAATAGGGATATCTTACTTCAACGACAGGTCATCCCTTAACATGCCTTCGAAATCGTAGAGACAGATGTACTCCCTTCCTGGTGCTGGGCTGGTTGAAGCGTCCTGAGGATAACCATATGCAATAAATATAAAACATGAAAACTCAACCTTCGAAAGAAGTTGCTTGACCTTACATTTAAATTATTATATATATGATTATACAGGTATGTATATTCAGTATAATACTTACACATATATGTGTATAGAACAATATTGCACATGTGAGTGATTTGTGGGATGAGGAATTAGTGCATGACATGTATGAAATACGGCTCCAAACCAAGTTTGGAATACAATATTGAATACTAGTTAACGGAGATACTTCTTCATGCATACGGATCGTTGATTGCTTATTTATATAGAATTACTGTACGATTTACTCATGCAGATCCAATGACTTTAAAACCTTATACAGCAGATATGCATCTATGTAAACATGACATATTTTACCTCTTATTTATTGTATTAGTTTCTAACATATGAAAGTGATACATTATTACAACATGTTCAGAGTGTTTAAATAATTTTCACATACAACAATTAATATATTATAAAATATGAAATTGTATTTCTTTCATTCTATAAGATATTTCAAGAAGTATGACATTTCAAATTCGACATAAACTCAACGTCTCAAATGATAAATAATTGTGATTAATATGTACTTAAGGAATCGTTGCCCTTTAAGACACCCAGATAAAAATAAAATTATAAATATTATCATGGGTTTATTTAGCTCTTTATACATTAACGATCCGTTTAAGTATTTAACGTATATATTACTTATGTATTTCCCCCGTCATCGGATTTAGGCTATGTTAACACCTGGATGGAGAGTAGAAAATGTGTATTAAATGTCTTGCCAAAAGGCTTGGATTGGAACCTTAAACCCTAGGGTATAGAGTCAAGCGATTTAAACACATTGTAATTGTTTTATGTTAATTGCATTTTATCACAATACTACGTCGTTTTACAACGTTAGAAATAAGCAATTGGTGATTGAAATAAAACATAACAATAGTGAAAACACGACTTATAACATAACAGAATCCTGTTTCTCATATAGTTACTAATACATGCCAGTAGATACGAATCGTGCAAATATACCAAAATAAGCAAAACAAGAAAAACAATGTAAGGTTTGAATATGTTAGGCATATTTTGTCTATTGATCAACATATACCAATGGAATAAATAGTGCCACAAATTTACATGCGTTTATATTCTAGGCTGAATGAGTGTGCCCCTGTTCGCTGTTTGTCTTTTTTCTTTTACTGGCGCTGTTTCTACCTCCCTCCTCAATATCTCTGTATGTCTCTCTTACGAAGCTAACCGCACTTACACTAATTTACACATTACACCCCTACACCAGCTCTTTATGAAAACAAAAATTGCACATTTTGATCAGATTAATTTTTGTAGTCGTCATTTAAAAAAAGGCAATATATATTGCTTATTTTAGAGAAGGAAACCTCATTCAGCCAAGAAAAAAGGATAGGAAATCATGATCTACAGTGATCTTGCGAAACAAAAATATAACACTTTGGTTGATACAAAGAAAAACAAAATGGACACCAAGATAATTGTTTTCTCTTTGAGGTCACCTTACAAGACTTGACTGAACTGGATATAATGCGACCAGAATATTTTTGCCGGGACGGAAGGGTTGACGGAAACCGCACATTCATGACGTCAGAGGCAGAAGAACAGTGACGTGGGGGAGTCTATGGTAGCGCAAAGGGGAAAATCATTCTCAAATTCATAGTGATACTCGAGGGTATAGGGCTATGCAAAAATAACAACTACACAAAGCATCTCATTTAATTCACACTGTTTCCTGGATAAAACCGTTTAACGTCTTTATAAACGTCATTGGATTGTTTTTCGAGGGTTATACTTTCAAAAAGGAGAGTTGATATAACAAGGGTCAGAATTTTAACTAAATGACAGGGAATAATATTTATCCTAACGGATATACATACATCAGGGTTTCTGTTACAATGTATACGTACAATTGATTGAAATATTGATTCTTCTTTTTCTTAGGATACATTAATTTAGAGACATGTTATGCCCTTTTAAAACAAATGTTCATCACTATCCAGGGTAAACTCGATGCAGGGTTTAGATAGAAATGGAAAAATGCCAACATTAAAACAAAATGAAATAGAACAACAAATAATGAAAAGAAAAACTGTAAATTCTAAATCACTCGAATGTATTGCAAAGATTTACGACACGATAAGAAGAGGTGAGATAAAAAAGAAATCACTGCAAACTTTAAATAACTCCTTCTTTTTCAAAAAAAAAAAGAAGATCATTTAATGATTTTGGATAACTCCTAAGAAAAAGAACGACTGAACAATCTAGAAACACAACTGAATAATTAGCTAATTATTAAAAACACTGTATTTGTAAACTAGGCTCTATGCTTTGGCCCTTGTTTAACACATATTTTGTGAATCATAATAACAATATTCTTGGCTTATTATCCCGCTCATCTGTTTAAGCCTTGCCAGGCACAAAATGTATGCACATTATCCACTCGCTGGGGAGCATTCTAGCCAAGTGTCATTTAGAAGATGCTAGCAGATTAAAACATCTTCGACATCGTACCTAGTACCCTTTCAACACCTGGGTGTAGAGAAGCGACGTCGGTTTATTGCCTTGCCCAAAGACTCGAACCCCGCGCCGTGGATCGAACCAATGACCTATTGCATTTTAGTCACGTGTTTAAACCATATTTATTTCAATAATAGGTTGTCTTTTACGTTGAATAAAGTAATTAAATTGTTGTTATGTGTAGATCGTACTTACATTCTCGACAGGAGTCGGTGGTTCGCTCTTTCGTCCATTTGTACTTGGCTTATGTGCTGGTAAACAATAATGTAGGGAATCATAATGTCATGTAACTGTATCATTTCAGATAAGGAGAGAGTGTAGGAAATCCAACATCGAGAGATATCCGTGAAACATGTTTACATTCGCAAGTAATATATATTCATTGACAATGTGACAAAAAAATATTTAAAAACAAACCCTTAAATTGTCGCTGTCAAGTACCACTACATGTTTATCAAGAATTAAATATTTTAATTGTAGCATTGTATTCGAGACGGAAAAGTAACTTTGTCTGATTACAGGAATTATGTACTTGTATCAAAAGTTGAAATATTTAATGAAGCGAAATCATCAGTATTGGAAAAATAGTTTGAACATGATTCGTTTGTTTGGAGGCACAGGGGCGTCAATCCTCATGCTTTAACCGAGCGTTAGCACCCTTCTGTCCCCTAGTAGACGAATTAAGGGAATACATTTTTAAAGATTACTAACATGGTTCTTTTTAAAAATGACAAAGATAATTTGTCTTTTTGGAGCTAGAAGGTTGTTAATCCACATACTTTAAAGGAGCTACACAAAGAAAATTTACTAAAAACTGATAATTAGAACAAATTACATATGGATGGAAAGATTTTCTCTTCAAAAACACGAATAATTTGCTGAGAAATCATATAGATATCGTGGAAAGGCGTAAAATGCAATTTTTCAAGACCCTTCTTAGACCTCCAAGCGCCCTCGAAAGTAAGCCAAACACACGAGCGTAGCGAGCTCTGAATAGTGACGTCACACCCTGGACAAACAGCGCGGTACCGGCTGCTAGCTTCCGCTTGGTTTGTCTAGCTGTCTGACCAAGCGGAAGCTAGCAGCCTTTTTTTAACAGCCGTGTCCAGGGTGTGACGTCACAATAATGACGTCATACGAAGAACTACGACAAAATACGACAAAATCCGAATAGGCAGTAAATCTGAATCTCAAAACTAACATTTGTTAAAGTTGATTTTTGCGGGCCCCAAACATATTTTGACGAGGAAATTTGTTGTATTTGATCAGTAAGGCCTTCCCTTCGCAATGATATGAATTTTGAATCAATTCAAAACACTTTTGCTTCTTGGTGTGACTCCTTTACGGCAGAGTTAACACTCTTCTGTCTCCAATTTAGAGAACATCGTGTGAAGATTACTCACATGGCTCTGTATCAAAAGACATGCTCTTCCCGTAAGACTGAAGTATCTTCCGCCTCGACTCCTCGCCTGCCTGGTTCGGACTGTCGGTGGACCGGACACGTGGACGTCCAACATAGGTTGGTGTGGGTGTAGAGTGGGTGGATGGGGCGGCAGACGGTAAAATAAAAACACGATTTTCCCGAGTCTGGTTAATTTCACGGTGGAGAGGGGAGGAAAACTGACGACCCAGGCTACCGTACTGGGTCGTGACTACGGGTCTGGGGAAGGTAACGCCCGTTGAGTAATGGGTTTTGGGGAGCGGGCAGGGGAATGTTAAAGGATGAAGTGGGGTATGGTGGAGTGCGATGGGTGCAATGTAGTAAGGGTGGGGGTGTTATGGTGATGGAGGCCCTTGTGAAAGGAGTAACGTGTTACAGTGATTTTAGATGCATATACGACAAGAACGCCACGAGTGGAAGAGAAACGTACTTAGAAAGGTGATAATTATTTTGCATTGGATATGACAAATGGCGTGATGAAATAAAGTTAACACAATACAGAATACATGAAATATGCAGAGAAACATGTGACAATACTAAGACATCAATGTGACAGTGTGACAGTAAGATAGACATGCATGTGACAATAAAAAGACATGGATGTGACAGTGTGACATTAAACAAAAAAACATGCATGCGACAGTGTGACAGTATAATACAGACATACAGGTGACAATGTAAGAGGTATTATATGCAGTGATTGGTGTTGGATAGCTCCACGAATATTACCAAGAAGTAAAATCATTTTGGTATATCAAACGAGACGAAATTATACTTCCATAGTTAGGCAGACATACGTATCATCATATCATTATTTAAAGTTGAAAAGGAAAACAATCATTAAGGTATACCTAATTTGATCAGAAAACAATCATTAAGGTAAAACAAAAAACAGGTCTTAAAATGTGTTTAGCAAACGAATTGAAAGTATGAAGGGCTTACTATCAGCACCAAAACATTGTCAGATCGTTTGATCGTAATAACCCCAAAGTAGAAGTTAATTAGGTACTGCCATACATGTGTGTTTAAAATAAAAGTTTTAATTACCATGATGGCCGCAGTATGTTTCTAAATGAGTGTTACGTCACACAACAAACAATATTCATTAGAGATGAAGAGGAGACAAATCGATATTTTTTGCATGGGTTGTGCCATTCAGAATGAATGATTTAGGATATTTTTTGATAAGTTTGTTTGCCCAACATAAGTCGGCGTAACGTTGGTTATACAAAAGAATATAAATACATGAAAATCAATTCACAGTTGAGAGATGATGAAAGGGAATATAAATGAAAAATTGAAGAAAGAAAATATGAATGCATTTCAAAAACAGTTTCATATTCATGCCATCAAAGAAGAGAAAGGAAATGGGTGAAAGCAAAACCGGTTTAAAGTTATTGAAGTGAGTCTTGGTCCGCATGTGTTAGAACAAATATTAATTATTTTGGAAAATATTAGGAATTAAAAAGCATATTTCAATTTCATGTAAAAAAAACACACAAGAAACCATAATGAACCAATTACAAAACTTACGTAACATACATTGGTTTTGTAATTACGCAACGGAACCAATTTTAATCGAAATAAGATATCGTATTAATTATGTTTTACTCATTACAACACAATTAATTGTATAGGTTATATAGTTTAGTTTAAGATAAAAAATGGAAGCGGGGAGGAAGAAAAGAAATATCATTAGCTCTGAAAGAATTGAATATCAATTAAATATGTGCATTCATAGCAATCATCAGAAATTTCCAAGTTTTACAAACATCTTCCATATTTCACACAAGCAGTTAAAGTATTGAATAATGCATGGAAAACCAGTAGAATAAAAGTGCAAGAGTGTTTTGATAATATCATGCTTTTAAATTTTATTTCATGGCAAAGTTAACACACTTTTGTAAGGGATGCAACGCAAAAGTGTATACATGCGATGCTTTTTCCGTTTCCCCAATACATTCGTTCAGGGTAGTTCATTGTATGTAATGGAATCAGTCCAACCTTTCATTTGTTTGTGTTTAATCTCGAGCTTTTCGTGCAAAATCAAGAAAGGCATTGATGACGTAATGCTGACATCTACTTAAAGCATGTTAAAGATTATCTTAATTCAAGCAAATATATATATTTATAAATCGTTTTATAACTCTCCTGGGTGTGAGTTAATGTATTATTTGCTTGCATTGCTACAAATATCTGTTCCAACGAACGAAAAAGATAGATTCCCTAATTAGTAATGATCAACAATAAATTCATGTTGTGTCTTTGTGTCCTCGACATCGGAGAGAGCTTGAAATTTTAACGCCTGTTATTTTTTTCGAATATCGGCATAACTAAACAATACTTCAGGACTTTTTCGTAATGAATTCAAATCTAATATATTTCCTCGTTACATATTACTTTATTATTTCAATAGTCAGAAGGCAAATTGCATTTAAAGGTGTTGCTAGGTATGGAAAGCCGTAATATTTGCCCTATTTAGCAACATGTACTGAATGCAATTTTAATGCTGCTTACTAATTAAATTCATTTTTGATATCATTCTTATCGGGCCACTTCATTAAGGCATCTGCATATTAGTTTGGTTACATTACAAAAATGGCCTATTTGACAAATCATGTTTGTCTTTCATTCTTGTACGGAACGTATGATATGCCTCAGTCGTACCTTAGCGTGTTTGCCTTGCGTATTGCTGCGTATTTAAGGCATTTTAATCATTTATTCCTATTTCTTGATAATTATCAAGGATTGAATTCTAGATATCAAGAAATGATTTTGTAGCTGTAAAGTAATGGTAATTCTTGATATCAGGATTTAGATTTATCGATAATTATAGGAATAAATGTTAAAAACGGATTGCCATGAATACGAGGGATTACGCAACCCAAATACACAAAGGTGTGACTGAGGCGATATCCATGGTAAGTAGAGGAGAAATGACTAACCTTTGTGGGGCTGACTTGGGTGTCCCTGATCGCCTGGAAGGTGAGTCTGGTGCCAGTAGGAAATTACTCTCACTATTAACTGGAGATGCCTGCTGCTGCTGCGGTTTCATCTTAGAGGGCGTCCCTTTAGGACTGACAGAAGACATCATTGAGGTTACCGACCCTCGACGGGACGACATGTCCGACGTGGACCCGGTTAGCTTGGCAGCACACTTGATGGTCTGGTAGATGGGATCAACTGGTTCTATGTAATAATGATAAAAAGGAAGATCAAAATAACTGAATGTTAATGAAGGGTACTCAAAATTGTACTAAAAAGGTGTATTTTCTCAAAAGTTTTTACCAATATTTATACTAACTATATTTGCTTCGCCTAACACTTACTTAATCAGAAGTCTCTAAGCGGTCTACAAATATGCAGCATATTTACCCTGGCTTATGCAGTGCAGCTGTATGTGTTTAATTGTCTTTGCAATAATAAGAGAAATGGCGGAGTACTTACCTTCTCTGATGGCGCCCTTCATATCACTTAAGCTCCTTGTATCAAGGTCGGTGGTACTCTTCTGTCTTCTCAACATCTTTCTCTTATCAGGCTTTAATGGTAATCAGACATAATAATAATAATTAGATCAATTTCTATAGCACATTCATTCAGCCGATATAATTATGACTAAGCAACTACTGTGCTTTTAAGAAAGCAAACTTCTAACAGTGCTTCATACACAGACACAATCAAATAATTATAAAGAAAACAGCAACCGATCAGGATTTGCAAATGTCTTGTTATAGTTTATGGTAAAGGGTATTAGAGAAGGTTGAGTTCTGGGAAAGGTGGAAAATTATTTGTGTTTTTTGTTTCCGTAATTTGTATGTCAGTGTGGAACAGTATCACAGAAAAGATGTCCGATGAGGATAAGCATGGCTTTCCAAATGCCCTTTTATAAACAAAAATATGATGAGTAACAGCAGAAGGTTTTGGAACACACCTTCGTGCTACATGTTTGTGTAGTCCCATATACACATTACTATGTACAGAGCATGTGACTTGTAGCACGACTGGGACAGTTTTTCATATTTCTCAAGACTACAAAACCTCAATTTAACCCACTGTTCATATGCTACTTCTGCTTCTTGTCATCCATTATTATATTGTTCAATAATCGTGTTCATGTGCATGACAATTTCGTAGGCTAATTCAGCTTGGTTTAACAAGTTTTATATTAAACATGAATATCGAAACTTCATATATGATTTCAGAAAAAGAAAAACTTCAAAAAGAAAACACGTATGTCATGCAATATTGGAAATACTCATTTCAACACAGCATTAGTATATATGAAAAAACAGGCTATATGTTTATTGCATACATGCTGAAAAAGGAAACACGCATTTAGATTAATTTTAGATTGATAGAAAGAAGCACAGAAACAAAATCAATCTCTTATGAGGAACTATTCGAGAGGATCATGCTATGAGCTTCTAAAATCATTATAAGCTTTTATTTATGTGTTCAAATACTTTACAATAATTTGTTAAGCGGTTTAAGATGTGAATAGAATCACAAAAAAAACAAATACGAAAGAATACAGGTACGTATAAAGGTTTAAACACATGTATGTGTGTAGTGGTCTATTGGAGAAGTTTCTGGTATGTGGATTACATGACTCGCGGATCTAGAAGCACTTATGTCATTTGGCAAGATAATTATCTGCAATGGGTAAATTCCAGAAATACTAGAGCGTAGTTATGGCTGCCATTTTGAAGCCACCAAGCCGGGGTAATAATGATTGAGCGCCTGCATTGTAAACGGTGATATAAATGAACGCTATACAAGTACGCCCTTTTATTGTTATAATGCTCCCGTAGAGTATAAAAGACGCTTGCTTACATTATTCTTTTTATCACCTGACGTGCTTACATTAGTTTGTTATTACCTGACGAAGTGTTGCAGCGGCGCACGAAACGTCGTGATCTTTTAGATTCCTTATTGACCACAATGCGAGACAAACTTTGCCTCTGATTCCAAACAAAATCCTGGATTAGCTAATGCTTCAATCATAATAATTATAATTGCAGCATAATCTAAATCCATGATTTTTATTATCTAACCCATGTTTGATTTTAAGAAATTTATGATTGGAATTCGAAATTTCAGAAACCACTTGTTTTAAAACAATGCAGTTTACTGGGGAAATGATTATGGTAACACCGGTCAATCAAAGATGTTTTACTTTTTTTGAATCACTTCACGATCATTTTGAAGCTCATTTTGTTTAAAGCTTCGATATTTCACCATCACTGACACTGATAACACGTATGGGCATGCATCTTATATTTGTTAAACCGGAAACATTGTTAAACAATGCCATCTTATTTCTTTTGCTGAAATACACAAATGTCCAAGATAAATCAGGCGAAAGTGCTGTACCGATCCATACAAAAGAATTCTCTCTCTTTTTCCATAAGGATGTAACTAAACGAAGCACTAAAGGGGATTGCTTAACAATGCACCAGCTATTGTGCATTGCGATCAATATCCAAACCATTTTTCTACTTTACTTTAAAACGTCTACTACGAAATTGAGGGGATCATGCACAAATGTACTTTTGGGAAAATAGGAATGGGTGAAGCGACGGGCTTTTGGGACCCACTCGGAATATTTCACTACCTAATGATCATGCGATTTAATTCTAGTTGGGCACACGCAGTACTATTTCCCAAGCGAATTCTATGTCCAAGCACATGCTTTATCTAAATAAGCAATACACGTTTCTGTTTCTTGTTTAGGCGAGGGGCGCACATGGCTAAAGTATTTACAACCAAAAAATACAGCCAAACATGTCTGTTGACGCCCACCAAGAGAAACAGAGGAAGTGGACACTTTAGACGGGTGGCCTTACTGCACCCGTTTTACAATGCGTATTTTCATACAAAGGGAAACAAATACATGGATAGCAAAGAAAGGTTGCCTTTAAAAAGAGATGGCCATTGATAAAGGTTTGGCTGCATCAACTATGTGTGTAAGCATGACCTCTAATGAAGGATGGGGGATCGGGGACGGGTAAATGGACACAGAAAGAAGTAGAGCTATAAACATATGCTTATTCAATGGTTTCTGCATTCCGATTGTGTCATGCAGCGAAATGAAGGCGGATGCTAGAAGACAGAAAAGCTTTCGAGAAAAAAAGAGAAATAAAATTAAGATGTCCTAGTACCAGATTGCGTATCTCTCGCACACTCATTTGTCGAACAAACATCTTCTTCACGCTACGACCTTCTTGCTGTAATATGAATAATAAAACATAAAACACATGCTATCATAAATTGTTGCGTTTTAACTCATAAAACACGTAGCCCCCCAAAAAACAAAATCAAACCCTCACGCTAGGCTTAAGCTTCTGTTCAACATGGGTTTAATCTTTTGTGTTCGAATTCACGAAAGATAATGCCCGACCCTTCTGGAATAAGGGTTGATTTCGGCTAACCAGAAGACGCGAATACCCAATAAAACGTAATTAGCCTCCTGTTATGAAGGCAAATCATGATTCAGAAAACACAATAATACCCTACACTAAACGAATGGCTGTAAATTCTTTAGGGAAATACAACAAGGGTTATATATACTTTTTACACAAGTGCTGATATAAAAGTTTGTTAAATTATTTCCAGGATACGGGCATAATTATCTTTTAATAGTTTAACTGTAAAAGTCTCTTTAAACTTTGATTGTAATCTATGTTTGCAAACACTTCGAAGAAATCAATCAAAGGTAACTTAAATAGCCCATTGTTTCATCCGTTTAAATCTGAAACAGTTCTCTTCAATTATTGACTGCTCCAGTGATTAACATCAAGAAATATAGGTACTAATCAATTCAGAATTTCCAAAGTGATTTCAAATTTCAGCAACACTGCGTGCCCAGGTTGAAATGTACAACTTTATAATGCCATATTACCAGTAGTTACACATTTAGATATAAGTTATTAACATCAATCTTGATTTGACTTTTAAGATAGGCCTTGTGATCGATCCTATTGCCTTTTCATTCATTTCAAATCAATGTAGATTTTAATTGCTTCAAAAGCGTATTGCAATATCAAAAGCAGGTCATCTTTCACGAAATCAAGTACAAGTTCCTCGATATCCCAATGAGATGTGTGTGAACTTAAGATGTCGGAGAAGTTGTACTTCCGATGGTTTCGTGACACGCTGTCCCTGGCAAATATGTTACGTTGCAATGAATCTTTGAATTATTGTTTGTTTAGAAGAAACAAAACCCACAATGTTATAGCAAGAAAAAGAAAAAAACAGTTTTGGAGGACAATTGTAAGAATACCCAGGAACCGGGATCCCGAAAGTTAAAACGCCTAGAAATTCGCCTTGGATTCTCAAACTGGAAAGATAAAGAACATGAATTTCGTTATGAACGAAAATAGTACTAACCATATGAAAAGCTAAATAAAAAAGCTTTGATGACTGACCTTCAAGTAACACAAATTAAAATTAGTCAATAAGATTTAAAAACACTTCGTGTCTGCGGAAAGCGCATCCGCCAAACATCATGATAATTGAATGCTTTTTTGTTTGTTTGGAAAAAACATTTAGAAACTAAACTTTTAGTGTTTTGGTATGGTAAATATTAAATTATAAAGTCTCTTTGGTTTATTGCTATGATATTAAGAAATTGATATGGATAAACATTATTGTAGCAAACAAAACTTACCAACTTTACAGATATTCAGAAGAACCCCCAATCTATAACATTGTTCCAAATGTTTTAGATTTAAAGATGTATCGAACCTTTAATTCTATAATAATGACTCGATTCTTTTGAATGAAATTAAAAAGAAAAATATTTACTGATGCAGGACCGGAACATGATGAGACGGATTCCATACATCTGTGATGAACGTTGGCCTTACACACTTTACATCGTAGACCTTGTCTCATAATACCTGGATTTTAAGAGAGAAAAGATGGTCTATACGTCATACAGCAAAAACAGAAGAATAAACAACTAAATAAAGCAAATTAAAGCAAAACATAAAACAAACATAACAAGAAATTAAGTAAGACTAAATAAAAACAAAACGAAACATGAAGCTAGACAAAAATACAATCCAACAAACAGCTAAACAATAAAACGCGACACAACAAAACAAAGCATGTGATAAGAATGGAAAAAAAGCGTTGTGTAAGCAGTGTCGACTACCATAAAATGTATAGGAAATGTTGTTAACACCGAGCATCCGATAAGATGACCTTTTAATCCACTAAAAGCAATGGTGATACACATTTAAGTTTATATTAAACTTTTAAAGTTGGTTCTGAATTCAATATTTAAAAAAATAAAGATCGACCCCCTCTCCTCGAAAGGAGCTATGAAAATGCATATCATTATTATATATCTTTTGCAAATTGCACATTAAAAGCAAATTTAACAGTCACTTTACACACTTGAGTTTGCACGTAGGCTGCTTTCTTCGCATCTCTCAGCGGTTCTCCGTTTGTCACACGTGCAATTTTGCACAAAATAATATGCATCCATTAATGGAATGATTGTTGTTGTTTTTTTGTAACAACTTTCCACCCAATCGCTGTGCAAATTTAATCAAAACAGGAATCTTAAAGTATTTAGTATCATCTATTTCATGGTAAAATGCAAAATGGCACTTGAATATTATTTGTGGGGCATTAAAAGACTTAATAGGCATCAAAAACTCTCCTCATGTGCTATTTTGGCGAAGCAACCTGTACAATGTCTGTCTATTGACTGGTGTATCACTAACGTCTCACCTTTCAGCATGCCCTTACAATCGTCACAAAATGTTGGTTTGATAAAGTTATATTCCTGGAAGACGTGGGACTTTGAGTTGATTGAGCCGTTACTTGACACCCCCATTTCTCGAATGGAATCGCCTGATTCAGAAGCCCGTCTCTCGGGGGAGGCCATGGCAGTATGACCATTGCTGAGACGAGTCTTGAACCAGTCTGGTGAAAATAACAGAAGCTGGAGCAAGGAAATGAAACACAAATCGTCAACAAGGATTATGTGTTCCGTAGAAAATAATAAAACAATGGTTATTAATCTAGTGGGAAATATGATAAATTGCACGTTAACTTAATATTTGTACATGGCTACGGACATTTATATGCAAGATCATGGTTACATCCGAAATTGCCAATCATTTTATAGGTGGAGTATGTAGATATAGTATGCTAATAGTTCACTACAGATGGATAAGTATTGATGCTTATAAAGCAGCCTCTTTCAGCAATGTTCGAAATAATGCGAATATACTATTTAGCTCCCCCACGAATGGTCCAACTAAACATTTTGTGGAAACAACTGGCTGCTTTCTTTCGAACTCGCAATGTGATACCTGAACTTTATATTCAAGAGCCAATAGTTATACAACGTGGCCTGCAAGAGATAACAAGAACTGAAAAGTATAACCCTTTCTTTCTTTCTGTTATTTTTGTTTGCCTTTCAGGTTGATTCTTTCGTGAGTTCAAGACTTGAACATTGTAATATCCCTTCATTATTTCTTGGTTGTCCTTATTTTTCGTGGATCGTTGTTTCTGTCCCCGATTGATCCTGACTAATATCAGGGCTCTGTTTTATAAATCGTGTCAATAACAAATTACAGTAACTGTTATAAGCTACTGATTTCTGTGTATTTGATTTGACGACCCCCTCCCCCCTGGGACAACTACCCCCGGACAACTACCCCAGACAACTAACTCCAGATACTTACCCCGTACGACAACCATCCTCTAGGAAAACTACCCCCGGGACAACTATTCTCTAGAACAACTACCCCCAGACACCTACCCCGTACGACAACCATCCTCTAGGACAACTACCCCCGGGACAACTATCCTAGGGAAGGAGACGGAAGGAGACACATACCTGGGCTCTCTTGCAGGTAAGGTTCGTCTCGTTCTGTCTGTTGTCATTGCGTAGCTTGTGAATCTCCAGTAGCGTTTCATGTGCTTTACTGGATTGATTCGACTTGATGCTAAAAATTGAATGAATAAACAAATAGTACAAACTCAAACCCGAAGTGGGTAAATCAAGGATATCTTTGATACTTTGATTGTTTAATGTATGCTATAATTTTTGTAATGGAATTTGACAGTAGTTGATAATGGATATTTAACAAGACCCATACATGAAAAGAGAGATAATTCAGGGTTGTCCCATTTATGCTCCTATTGGTACTTCAGGCAATGGCTTTTTCCAGTGAGACAGAATAATGATAATACAAATATCCCTATCCAAGAAAAAGAAAATCAAAATGTCATTGCTGGCTGGTGATTCTATTTGTATATTGATGGGTTCTAAAATTCATTTGTAAATCTTTTACTACACCATTTTAAAACTTGTTCTGGTTGTAAATATAATTTACCAAAATCAGAAGATGTATGGATTGGTAACACGATATGATTCCCAGTTATTGCTTTCCGCGATAAGGGTACAGAAACAAGCTAATTTGTAAACGCTTGGCAGAACTTTTTTACATTTCAAATACTAATTTGATGAAAGATCAATCTCATAAAGTTAACATTAAACAAATTTAACTTTGTCGGAATTGTTGGCGATTTTTCTATTATCTATTATTATTAAGATTTGTGTTCATCAGAAACTAATATTGCCCAATTACTCTACTTATTTTTTCTTGAATGTATCAAGATTTCAATTTAATTGTTAAATCTTAATACGCTATTGTACACTTTTTTAAAAAGGGGGTAACGATAAGGTCAAGCGGAAACAAAATGTGTGTGATGACGTTTCAATACGTGCACTTCTCATGACGAATTCCTATGTATTTTGTTTAGCGGACAAAATGGTTTCCGTTAATTTTGTATTGGATGCTCATTATGCAATATATTTTTATCATTACATATACATACACCAGTTTACTACTTAGACCCTTATGCCACTTGATTATAATACCTTTCATACTGCCTCTTCAACCTGTTGGTCTGGTCTTTGACGACATTTATTTCAGTCTCCAATGTTTGGATCTGAAAATGAAAGAAAGACAAATCTGACTCTGAGTTAAACTTCCATGATAATTTTCAAGCGCTGTAAGGGGTTCTTATTTCTGGATGATACCCACTTCTGTAATTTCATATTATTTGTGCGATTAATTTCATTGAAGGGTCAAGATAAAAAAAAATAATAAAAAAAAACACAATATGATTATATGATCTACAAAGTGTAACATAAAATGCACATATTATAAATGGCTTGTTTCATAATGTTACTCGCAATACCATGTACATAACCTATCCATGCTTTTTAATTTAAAATTCATATTCAATGCATTGCACATCCATCTTTAATAATAATAATAATAATAATAATCTAATAGTCCACTCCAAATTTTATTAAACCGAAACGGAAATTCTTTTTGCCCAATTAATCGTGAGCCCGGCAGCCACTGAGCAGCGCCAGATCGACGTTGCTCTATCCCTTATTGTTGAACGCCAAACAAGGTAGCAACAACTCCCATCTTTTAACGTCTTTTGGTA
>BEXV01000791.1:90382-100447 GCA_003118195.1 Hemicentrotus pulcherrimus | reverse complement strand
AATATATCTAATAAATGCATTATGTTACCATTTGGTGAATACACCACCTTTCTCCTAGTGAATTTTTTCAAACATGATATCTAAAACGAGTATGTGACCGGATTATTTTCTCGATGAGTCTTTTTGCTCATCAGAGTACATGTACGTACAAATTGGATGGGTATTCTCCAACTAAAGTGACCGAATGAGTAAAAATATTCACAAATGGCATTTTGCTTCCTAACATGTCAGACTCTGTATTCGCTGGATGAGTATACAAACCAACAACCTCAGTCTCTTCAAAGCTGTACTCGTCTTAGGAGCTATCTTACTCTTGCATGCGCGTAAATATTTCGCTGATTAATATGCGTACGCGTTCTTGATCGTTCGTACGTACCCGATCGTCACGTTTTTAGCGGCCGACGAGCCACAGAATAAGTGTAAGTAGATTTGATTTTTCTTAATTTTGGGTATGTTTTAGCAGGGTATCTCCAGTAGATGTAGAATATAGATCTATTATTGAAATTCTGAAGCTCTTCTTGTGCACGACCGAAGTGTATTGAGTGCATGGCGAAGTCCTGCAATCGCGATGCCCAGAATCAAGGCTATACGGGGCTCTCTGTCTCATCTTAACTACTTCGTAAGATAGCCAGCTCGCATAGAACATCCTGTAAATGTATGTGCAGATGTGTCATATTTGTGTGTATAAATAAACTCACAACATTTGGTTAAATAACTCACTAATTTAGATTACTCATTTGCCATATAATCACATGTGATGAGCCTAATAACCTGACTGACTAAGTAATTGAAGCATTACTCACTAGTTGAGATGGAGCGATTTACTCATAACATTAGGTTAAATAACTCACTTATTTAAAATACTCATTTGCCATGTCACTATAATGTCAAATTAACTAAACTCATTCCTGTGCGTTATCAATCTCAATTTAATGAGTTAATGCATTCAGTTAAGTGTGTCACTGTATTGTCAAAGTTTGTTTCCCTATTTGAGTACGATTACCAAAATATTGTTTGTGTGTGTAATCGGCATATCTATGAATGTCTACGGGAGGTACGCTCTTAATGTTTTACTCTGTATCACTTTTCAATGTTTTAAGTACATGTGCTTCAATTAAAAATTGTTTTAAGACTCTGCTCTGATGACAATGGCAATAAATTATAATCATGTCAATATGCTTTCAAAAAGACGGGGATAATCCGAGCGATTAGGATTAAAAGAATCCTCATCAGAGTTATTAAAGGAAAGTCATTTTTAAAGCAATCAAAGTGTGTATATGATGCTAGGGACTTAACATTATTTTTTGTTTAGGAAATGTTACACATTCC
This sequence comes from Hemicentrotus pulcherrimus, assembly GCA_003118195.1. Classification (NCBI taxonomy): domain Eukaryota; kingdom Metazoa; phylum Echinodermata; class Echinoidea; order Camarodonta; family Strongylocentrotidae; genus Hemicentrotus; species Hemicentrotus pulcherrimus. The sequence goes on along the minus strand of BEXV01000791.1, from coordinate 99,118 downwards.
CTACATTTGTTATCGCCTAATAGCAAAATATAAAATAAATTCAATAAATAGTTTGCGCGAGAGTAGTGGTGTGTATGTGCTATATTAGTGGCTGCGTGAGTGCAAAGGTGGGTGGGTGCGCGTGTGCGCGTGTGCGCGTGTGCGTGTTAGCGCATATACCGTGGGTCAAAACCCCCCAACTTGTTTAATCAATTGAGATAATCAATGCAAACCATACTTTATTTTAACGGGCGGATAGCAGTCACTCCACATGGCAAAAGAATGATTTGAATTTATTTTTTACTATCACTATTTGCAGTTTCTAGATATAAAAAATAGTTTATCCATGACGCATTCTATGAGTCCCTATAGTCGCCTATTTTTACAATGTCATGTTTGATAAAGAAAAAACCGCGTCAAAAGAGTATGCCGTCTAAATGAGAAGAGCATTTTTTGGAAAGGGAATCAGACAAGAGTTTATATTGAGATCAGGGTGATATATTTCTGGTTCCCGAGAGCATAAGGCCAGTCTGTTCACACCACGCTATCAATTTATATCACCCTAACCTCGCCTCAAATAGCACCTTATCATCACTTACACGTCAAAGATTCATGGTTGCTACAGTCTTCAATATATTGAATGCACATCGAAGGATATAGGTATGCAGGCGTGTATGAATATAGGTGTATGTAGACATATTATCTTTGATCGTATGAGGTAACAACATAAAAGCATTGATGAAAACATGAGCTAGTTGAAGCTATTCGAACCCACTCAATTCTCCATTTATTGCACCTACAAGCTTTAATTGTTTCTACTGCTCATAAATTCCATGGTATGTGTAGGCAATAAAGTACGGAGCTTTCGAAAGGAGAAGGGTTGTGATAGGCGCTTTCCCATCCCAACCTCTATTTCCNCGGGGGGCTAGTCAGAAAATTTGTTACACTCTACAAAACTTAAACGTTTAATCACCACTTAAAAATGTTAAAAAGGTCCGAAGAGTTACTACCGTTTTTTTAAAATGTCAGATCAACAATTTCGAATTTTCTGGATCCAAAATTACAAAGGTTATATCTTGCATGTAAACAGCATTAATTTGACATTTTGAAGAAAAATAGTAGTCACCTCTGTGACCATTTAAATGGTAATTCAGCATTTTAGTGTTTACAGTGTACGTTCCAAAAGATATTGTGCCTTAAGCGCACAACGCAAAATTTGAAAGTGTCTGGATGAAGTGATATGGAAAATGTTGACAAACGGCGTATTTTCATAATTTCTCCTTTTCCAGGAACGTATTTTGTACCCCCTTATACGACCTTTAGTGCATACGCCAACGTTTTTCTTGACTCGTATACCGGTGTTAATTGCTCTTTCCAGCATGGCATGTTTCTTGTCCAATGGGAGTTGTGAATGATACTCTATCAGAATAAAGTACGTGCAATGATCACATTTCTTTGTGTGTACTTCTTATCAATCCGCCTCCGCTCTGTGATGTTGTGTAAATTTGTAAGGAAATCATAAACTGCACACATGCCAGTGGTGTGCTAGAAAGGACATGCCACATGATATTGGGAGCATCTTTGCGTAAGCATCATGAAGGACACATTTATGACACATTTATGTCTATCAAGGAATGTATATTCATCATCACCTCTCATTATCATAATCATGATATTGATATAGGTGATAGTACTACTACCTCTAATTGTGTTCATACTACCTTCCGGTAGTACTAGTGGCAGTACTTTATTTCTCGTACTACTACAAGTACTAATAATACTAATATTACTTTTACGTATACTACTGGTGGTAGTACTTCGTCTACTGGTAGTAGTACTACTCCTACTGAAACAATAATATAAGTAGAAGTAGTAGTAGTAGTACAGTACTTCAAAAACTACTACTATCCATAATGATAATAATAATACTAATAGCAGAGGTAGTAATATTGACAAATTTGTATAATTGTATTAACTATGGTAGTTATGATAATACTAAATATACTAGTAATTATAGAAACACAAATAAAACAAATATTAATAATACGACTACTTTATTATGCTCTACTTTAATCTATTATCAGAGCGTGTACGCAATACTGATTTCAACATGATATTAATGTACACATTTTGAAACGAATGAAAGAAATGTTAGCTATTCCAGGAGAAGATACTGTCAGGATGAGATGGATCAAATATTTTGTTGCCATGCACGGCAAGGTCCGGAATGCTTCATAACTACCTGATCCATATGTTGCAGTATACCGTACCGTATTATGGACAAGTTTTAACTGTTCCTATATAGATTAAAATCCCTGAGCCACATTATAAATATGATACAGTGTATCAATGTGTATCTTCCTAATGTGAGATGGATTATACAAGCAGTAGGTAACATCACATAACGGCACATCATATTATATCATATAACAGCATTATATCGCCACAAACATTCATTTTATATTACATCAACACATTACGCCCTTACATCACATCACTTCATTAAACATCATTTCACATCACAGCACATGTGATGTTATGGGAGTACGTGCTTTACAACTGTGGAATGTTTGTAAGCTGGCCTAGTGATCATAATCGAAGTACACTTAAAACGTTGTGACTTTTTCATAATACGGTACAGTGTAAAATCGGTGAATTGGATGTCATAACGTTGACTTTTTTTATAATACGGAACAGTTTAAAATCGGTAAATCGGATGCCATAACTCTGGGGGAGGGGAGATGCCTCTTGATAGCATTAAAGGTAAAGACTAATTTTGGAAACGCCCCACTCACACAAATTGAAATGGAAGCCTTACCAATAATGTGTAAGGATATGTTTTGACTAATACGTGATCTTACAAATTGTACCGAGAAACCGCCTCGTAATTGATATATTTGGTAAATTATTATATCCATTTGGACCTGATAGATAAAACGCACATGTGCCTAGTCCCATATACATCTTTCTGTGTACAGTGCTTGTAACTTTACCAAGGCTGGGCCAAATTTCTCATCATGTTGATGCTTCCAGAACCTTGCAGTACACACCAATACTTGTATGCTAGCTGATCAAGCTTTTCTGATCGATTCCACAACGTTTCTTTCACAGTGCAATCGCATGACCATAAATGGCCTTTATATTTAATGTATCCTTGCAGTAATGTCTGCTTATCTCTTTCTCACCTCCCTGTCTTTTAAACTTTTTTAGAGGTATCTCTTTGATGACAAGAAATATATTCTAACCTTCCTCGCATCAATGTTATCGCGGCATTACTATAATGAATTCAGTTAGATGTGGGATCTTATCTAACATAGAATACCACAGACACGTGGGCAGGAGTCACGTGATGATGAATGATAAGGCTATTAGGGCATCATTTCAGGAGAGATGGGGTAAACTCCTTAGGGTTCTTGGAAAAAAAATAGTGCCATGAATCCTGCTAAATACTGCATGAGGGCAGGCAGGTTTTCAATGGGCATAACGTGACGTCATGAGGAGTATAATATATGCAGAACATGGTATTTTGAAAAGGTTACTGGGTGCCTTGGGTATAATGGCGGCCATAATTGTTTTTCCATATATTGCGTGAGAATGGGAGATGTATGTTTAGTTGCACAGGTAATATGTTGAGACGAAAATTAAAACGCTTTTTGGTTGTGGTATCGTAAAGAACTTTAAACTGACCGTAATCGAAAAATAAATCAAATGTGATTTATATTTCTTTAATAATATGTTGGTTGCGAACTGATCTCGCATTAGGATCATGAAGACTAGAGAAACTAAGAAATACACAAATATAAATGCGACAACCCAACGTTTGTAGAGATTGTAAATGGAAAAAAAAAGAGAAAGAGGTGGTATACAAACATAAGCTTGTGTTCGTCTTGAATGTTTCCAAATATTCAGAATGTAATTCAAAAGATGAAGAAATGTTTTAATTTGAATTAACGATGCATTTGCTATTCCAGATAAAACAGGATAACCCAACACCAATGTTAGATGTTTTCATTTTTCGAACATTACGCCGCTTGCTCTGTTTTAACCTGAAAATTCATTCGTATCTTAAATTTATCCATGTTTCATCAATTATTTGTACAAGGGACAACCGTAGAAATATACCGCTACCAATAAATTCATATATTAGATAGGGTAACCCCAATATCGTTAATATCTCCACATCAACTTATAATTCAACGCAATGAATATATTTTGCATTCACTGAAGTATACAATATTCTTTGATACGTATTTGTATATCATTATGTTCATCCATCTGATACTTACATCACAAGATAGCAATGGATGTAGTACTTTGACACCGGTCTCTACGCTAGCTTTATGACCTTGATGAAAACATATTACCTCGAATATCTATTGCCACTGAAGCAAATGATTAATGTTAATGAGTTTATAGCGTGCATTCATTACATATGCTAACATATGTCACGTAGTTGGTACAGGCGGCCATGGTTAGAGTCGAGCTCCTCAAAATCATTTTCTCTTTGTTTTACAAAACAATCATTAATCAGTAGGAAATTGAATAAATAATGATATACTATTATACTACATAAATATATATATATATATGTATTATTAAGTATCTATCCCGTCGCAGAAAATTTTCTTCTTTTATCTTTAAATATCTTTAAATATCTATATATTTATAAAATACGACGCGAGACAGAATTTAATTGCAGGTAGTTATATACAAGATTATAACTGTAACTCTACACTCACTGTCGGTGTAAAGCGTCATCTTGAGTTTTAGGAAATTTTACCATCAGTTTTGAATTAGAAGAAAGAAAATTATTCATAGATAATCAACTACATACCTTTACTGTCTACCATCTATTCCGCCATGGGATAATTAGGTTCCGATTAAGTCTCGACACCTACGCTATATACTCTCCTTTCCACATTCCAATCTACTTTTTACAGGGGTGCCCTTTCTCGTAAAGCCAATTCTGAGAGGAAAGTTGCGTCACATCGGATATCAATTTAACACCTGGGTAAAAGAAGCAATTACAATCAAGTGCTTTTTTTTTAAAGAGACACGAACCAATGCTTGAATCCATATCCCCATCGTTGTTGTTGATGTTGTAGGTGATTGTTTTGTGTCGTTCATTCAATATTTAATACATACGTCATAAATATCTTCAATTTTATAAGAAAATCGGTTATACATAAGAAAACTGAGAAATAAGATTTGTAATGATATAATTAATTAAACAGTAACGCAATTTATTAGGAGTCTCTGGATGGTTTGCAACTTCGTGTTTCTGCATCACCTACAGTCAGATGAGCAACACTTCGGTTGCTTTCCTCGCCTCCCTGCATGATTGCTCGTTTACCATACCCGCAGTGTTGCACAAAATGGTAGGCACAATAAACGGAATGATTGTTTCATGCAACACAATTTGTTTATCAAATCAATTATCCATTTCCGTTCCTGTTCAGCTTTCTGGAATCCCTTTTAACACCGTTATATATTAACCTTGCTCGGGAACAGTTGTATAATGTTGAAGACCTTGGTATATGTATCCCATGATGAAAGCAATGTGATAATGGGAGTCAATTTGGTAAGCATCACCTCGATCTACATGTATATGCGTGTTAATGAATTGACACAATGTCATGTTGGACAGGATGTTGTTTTGATATATAGAGTCCACGTGGAATCGGATGACAGCGCTGGAAGAATTGTATTGATCTATTGAGGCAGTACGGGCTTGCGCAACGTGACACAGAAACTTGTCATTTTCGATGCTAAGAGGAATATTAAGGGAAGGAGACATGTAAGTGTGAAAAGAGGGAAGGGAAGAAGGAGACGGATGATTGGGAGAAACGAAGAGAACGGAAGAGATGATCTTGGGAGGGGCAGAGTTACAAAAAAAAAAAAGATGCTTGGATGTTTATTAAAAAAATAAATAAAAAAAATAAAAAATAAAAAATCTGCCCTAACATAATTGATATATGAACCCTTTAAAATCCGTACTAGGATGACGAACGGCACAGTGTTCATATGGCAGTCGGCTTGACCGTGAGAACAGCTAGACGTCAATGAAAGCATGAACCTACATGATGAAAGCAAACTATACATGGAATTTCTCCTTCACAACTGGTTTCAATCCGTCTCATCTTTTGACAGGCATGCGCATATGCTGCCCTCACTACATCCACCACAAGTAGCCTAATGACCTGTCTAATACTTTCCAGCCCTCAGGCGTAAGAGGCTCTCATATTGACTTTCCGTGGTGCTGGTGATGTATCCCGCAGGGGGATCCGGCGATCGAAAGGAGATGGAATACAACTGAGCAACAAGAGGTCCCAAAGTATATTCCACATACTATTCCACGAAAGGAATCGTGTTATCTTCTGAACTTAAAATGTAAAACTCATAAACAAAAATACCAATGAGGCATTTGTAAAAGTTTAAGCAGGAAACTCACCTTCATAACAAGTTAATTTAAATAAAGATAAACATGACAGATCTGTGACAGTTCTAAACAAAATCATTTTAAATATTAGGTTAGTCGTTTCAATCAAAAAGATAGGTGCACTCCTTCCGTTAAAATCGTAGGGTGAGGAAAACAAGAAAGATATGGAATACACTGCAAATGTTTTGCGATAGGACACTAGTTTTACCAAATTCAATTTTGAAAAGCCGGAAAGGGAATGCAGGGGAAATTCTAAAGTTAAGTTGACATAATTATTTAATGTAATGTTCATTTCAAAACATGGCTTGCATGAACCCTAAGGGTTCTGAACCTGGAAATATGCAGTTGAATTATTTTGGAAATGTAGTTTAAGGAGAAATGCAACTATCGACATGAATCTTCATCCGTCTGAGCTCTAGGATATAGGCTAGTCTCTAGTAAAGACATAGTATCTGAAAGAAAATCGCAAGTTAGGATTTGTTCACAGTTCACACAACTCAAGGAATTATGATAATGATAACAATAAGATATGTATAAAGCACTCTCAAACGATTGGTTTCACGGTGGTTTAATTCACAAGGTATGAAAGTGGGAAAATCAATTAAATAAATAAGTCTTTAAGTGCTTCTCAATCCGGTAACTTTGTCTCAGATCCCTAATTGGCCCATGCCTGCAAACATAATTATAAAGCCGATCGCCTGTGTGATTGTCAAGAAATTTATGATTGAAAATCAAAATTTGATTTTGCCTTTTCATAACACTACAGTCATTGGTAAAATCTGTCTCTCAAAGTTTGTTTTTATTGTTGTTGAGGAACTTCAAAACCATTTTCAAACGCAATTTTTTTTGTTGAGGGTTTCAATATTTCACCAAAGCACAGACACTGATAACACGTACAGCCATTCATCTCAGTTTTTACATTGTTAAACGGTGCCTTTAAAGGTTCCTAGTGTGGGTGATGTGCCGATGTTCCAGGTCGGTTGATCGCGGAGGCGGGTAGGGGAGGGAGAGGGGGCTTATGATTGGAAAGCATTGTCACCTGTCACTGTGGATGTTATAGGTATGGGGAGAAGAGAGCTGTCTGTTGCCGAGCGAAGACCGGCTCGTGCTGAGTGACAAGGTGAGCGAAGAGGACTGAGATAACTATCCGTATTCCATATTCGTAACATGTAAAACTTTTGAATACGTTATGCATATGAAATGGAAAAAAAAGTCACCCGACAGAGGAAGTGTTAGGTCTCTTGATGGACATAGGCATCGCAATGATGTACCTAAAGTGTTTGTGATTAAAAAAATATATATAATTATCTTCTCGTATACTTTGTTTGTCCGGTTGTTTATGGATCAGGGGTAATAAATCATACAAAGGAATATGGATAGCTGCACTGCTTCATGATATATCTATTCCATTATTCTCCTTTTTTATCTTCCTCCTGCCATCTGTCTCTATTTTCCTGTTCTTGTCTAACTTCCTTATTTTGTGTGACCATCCATCTCCATTAGCATTTACTGTCTTCCACTCTCTCGGAATTTAACATCACCCATACTGCGCAATCTTACTGTCTTATCATTTTCTGGCATGTCTTATTCTATATAATGGAAAGTACCTTCCTAGTTGAACTACATTATCCCTTTTTCTCACGACCGAAGTTAATTTCCACAATAATTAATTCATACATGTCTGTTTTCCCCTCTCCTCTCTTATCATCGTGTTCCTAAGTTGGTGGTTCTTCCATTTATCTCCCTATCTTCGTCCGTCACGTACTGAAGCATGTGTTTTCTTTGTTTCCACGTTGAGTCCGTTTTCTTCTCACGTATGTGGCTATTCTATATGTATCCCCCACTCACTTCCCCCTTCACCATCTGATCCACCTCATATCCAGCTCGCAACATGCGTACATCATGAATGTTATATGACATAATAGGGACTTTTAGATTTGCGTAGACTGATACGTGTGACGTCCAGTCAAGGCAGTGCCTTTAAAGGACGTCGACCGTAGCATAGACCTATTGTCTTCGTGCAAATCTAAAAGTCCCTAATGTCGAGATGGCGTCGAATTCCTGGGTAAATTCACCACCTTCATCTTCGCTTGTGGTAGTAGAATCCCGCCATGCATAGATAGAGGAAAGGTTGTTGACTTCACTTCTCTCGATGTATTCATCATTCACTCTCAGTGGCTAATCAAGGTGGTAAGGGTTAGGGGGGCTGATGTGTAACATTCATTTTTGCTCGTGACATTTATGATTTTGTTCTTGCCCGTTATCGAAATTTAGATTTGTACCTCCAACCCAACCCTCCCCCCCCCCCCCCCCCCCCC
>BEXV01000791.1:55186-75189 GCA_003118195.1 Hemicentrotus pulcherrimus | reverse complement strand
CCCCCCCCCCCCCCCAATTCCCCTTCAGTACGCCAGTCATCAGCACCATCCCCATCATTACTAATATCATCATTATTATTATTGAAATGCCACTTTAAAATTCATATTATCGAACGCGAAGAAAGCTTACACATGTTCTTTCACTTAAATTACCCGCACTTCGTCTGTTCTTTTTCTGTGCCTCTCTTTTCGTTAAACGTCGTTCTTTACGTACTATTGTGTTCGCTTGTTAAAGCCTGAACCTGTTTTAAAGTGTACACATTAATATGACAAGGATGGTGGTGTACGCATCTTCTCAATTTAGTAGATAATTAGGATATGATATCCATTATTCAACGGAAATTCTGTCTGGTTCACTGAATCGCGACATCGAGTGTCTCCATGAAAATAATAACGAGGATTACGACGACGACGTCCACGACGATGATGATAATGGTGATGATGATTCGCATCATTCATTTGGCGCAATACCCGAAGGCGTTGGCGCCTCGAATGAAGTTGGTTGTTCCACATTTTCTGGAATGGGTAAATTTAGACGCATGGAAATTGTTTGTATAACAAGGCCAATTTATTCAACCTTTTATAGTGCCTCCAAACGAAATAAAGTTCGGTTCATGTAAAACGTCATAAGTGACTTTTAGATTATGCACGGCGAGAACGTGGACTGCCCTTTTAAGGCAATGTGACGTCACTGCCAGTGCCTAAAAAGGACGTCAATAAAAGGGAAGTCCACGTTCTCGTTGTGCAGAATCTAAAAGTCCCTATTAAACTGGATGATAAGCACGGCTATTGACATTGAATTGGTTTCTTTAAATCAATGGAAAGCTGAATAAACGTAGAATACAATTATAAAGAAATATAACAGGATCCATTTCAGTATTGTATACAAGCAAATTAAACCTGTTTTCTGCACCCCTCCAAACTGTGGATAAAATTGGCGATAAACCGTGCTTGATTAACAGAAATTTATTGTGAATTTAAGTACTCCAAATAAGATTATGTCTTCAAGTTGACAAGCTAACTTTGAGGTCGACAGCTTCCTTTTTTCAATGGTTCATATTTCAAAATGTCATAGAGCTGTTACACTTTCGACAGACACTGAGAGGCAAGTAGTATGTAATTTATATGTTTATAATCCATGGCTTAAAAGCTTTCCGTTGATGTGTAAATTCATCTTTTCCTTACTCACTTCCGACCAGGGTCTTTAAGTAACAATGGCTCATCCAATCAGATAAAAGGCATTGCATAATGCAACCGTACATGATCGTGTCAGATGTAAAACGACAATGATGTAACGAAGACTTTAATAGATAAGTGAAAGGAATTGTAACAATGTGAACGCACTGTCAGACTGCATAATACTTCATTTCGATTTTTCATATTTCTTTGTCAATACCCAATCATATGTTGTCTCGTGGAATACAAATATTGAGGTGTCGATTTTGGAGTCGTACCTTTATTTCTATTACGTTTCCAATCACACGTTTGAAATCATCAAGAATTTGTATCGATGTTCATTATCTATGCCATAAGCGATATTAATAAACGTTCACTATCTATTTCATGAGTGTTCGTCTGATCGGTTCTGAGATGCTTGCGGCGAATAAAGTGCAACGTTTGGTTAGTGAACGTGAATCAGATTATATTATCAATTTCGAACCATAGGAAGCTACAACGTGAATACACATTCTTCTTGTCCGTGTCACTGTAATTCGAAAACAGGAAAAGACCGATTCTGTCGTGCACTTGCTCTTTGAAAAGCAAAGATTCATGCATGGGTTTGCCGCCATAATCTATCAGACTGTTGTTGATCCCTTCTCAATCTTTCATCCCAAATGTCAATGTCCGTTGAAGCTGAACTTTAGGAAATGAGGCGGGGTCACCAGGCAGGCGAGACAATATCCTTCGGATTCCGGTTCTGAATTCAGTGCCTAGACGTGATAGCGCGCACTGTATACTAGAGATATTGATTAGCTTGAGTCGGAATGAATTCAGTCTATTTCATTAATCTTATTTTTGTTACCAATATGGCTGTCTGCGTTGAAATTAAGTGCATATAAAAGATTCAATATTTTATCCCAGAAGCAAAAATGTGAACACTCGTCCAACCTTTAACCACGATATAAACCAAATTATTTACGTCAATGAGTAGTTTTGGATTCATCAATACTATTGTAGTTCTTGCACATCATTTGTCATGTTGTATTTTCTCCAATCCGCACAAATAAAATACGGGACATGCACGGTGAAAAACAAAGTACCAACAACATCAAATACAGAATAAATAAATTCACAAACACAATAATTGCCCTGACTGGACTTTATTTTGTCAATCAGAAGATATAATTCATGACCTTGTTTTTAACAAGGTTCTATTCTGGTGTAAAATTAGCCGCTCGCCGTCGACGAATCAATACAACTCTGTCATTAAATGCAGAAGTGCTGTTATTGATTTCATTTGGCTTGTGTACTCTGCTTTACATTCTGCGAGGGGATGTGAAAAGACGGACAGCTTTGACAAATCTTCTTCCTCTCTGTCGCTCACAATAATTCCATTTTCGATGTGATGTATAGAACTAATTTTACTGTCAATTTAGGTAGACTGGTACATCTTAAAGAAAATCTGCACTTCGTTTCCTATAGGTGAAGGTTTTGTGTTGTTTTTAAAATCTCATCCTCACCACCCTTCTTCTTCACTCTCTCTTCTTCGTTTGCTCGTTCTTTTTCTTACCCTGTTTCTCCTTGTCCTTCTTCTTCTTCTTCGTCTTCCTTTTCTTCTCCTTATATACATGTTTGTCTTTTTTCTTTTTGTTTCTTCACCTCCATCTCATCCCTTTTCTTTTCCTCCTCATTCTTTCTCTCTTCTGTCTCTATTTTGTCTCCTTCTCCTTTTCGTTTTCCTTGTTCGATTATTTAATACACGGCAAACAGTCACCACATCCCTCTTTTTTCTTCAAATAATATAGTCTGGGATGACAAACACAATAGCAATGCTTCATTCTAACCACATTGCACGATGTGAGATCTAAATTCGTAAAATCATTTTTGTTAGGGGGGGTGAACAACTATGAACAAATTTAAAGGAAATTCATGCAAATCAGTTCTGACCATTGCCAAATACTGATAGCCCTTATTTATCAAATGTTACCCAATTTGCCTAATCATTGGCATAGCCCGGGAGGGGATCACTGCTTTGTTCTGTCTGAGGTTCCTGCAATCATAAGTTTTACCCTGACTTTATCCGAGGTTCCATGAAGTTCGCTCAAGCATTCATTGAATTTCTTCCTACCGGGTACCAATTGACCTATATTTATAAATCAATTAATTAAACAAAGCGAAAAAAAAAATAGTCTACTTCTAAAACATTTTTTTCTTCTTCAAAAGTCAGGAGGACATCCAGTCAAAACATTCAAGACTGATGTCAAAGACTGAAGAGCAAAATACATAACAGCAGGGTCTGAATTCCTTCTTTTTGTTTTCCTTGGGGGGGGGGCGGTTGTTTGTGTCCCTTTGTATGGGCGTAAGGGGAACATTGACTTGTTTATTACAGTGGTTTCCTCTCAGTATAGATTTTAACATTTTAAGGGAACTTTAAAAACTGACATTTGTTGTTTAAACGCCAGAATGAAGTCCCGAGGTGTTTTTGTTCCGGGTGTGTGCGTGCATGTGCGTGTGCGTACAAGTGCGTCGAAGTGTCAACTCAAATGTGACTTGAAATGTATTCACAACATATTTGCACTGATAACATATGTTTAGAAACGTAATTTGTTGAACTAAATTTGGTTTGAATAGTGCACTACAACGAAGCATAATGAAAATAGACAACACAGATCAGCATTACAATGTGTAGGTGGGTACGTCCCTTTAATATGCGCAAATGGACGATTGTGTGTGCACAGGTTTGGACTCTGCCTTATGGCATGCATTCGTCTCGCCTGGCGTCCCGGGGAACCATTGATCTGTTTTACGGCGGAAACGGAGCGCACATTAGCGTGCTAATTGCACCGCCATGGGAAGCATCCTCACCTGCACATATTGCCCTCATTACACAGTACCATGCAGAAGTCGCGATGACGCCAAGGGGAATTGTGCGCTGGGTAACGGTTGTCGATATCTGAAGTAAACTGAACAATGCGGAGAAGGCAACGTTAAAATATTTAAAAGGGTTAAAGTGGCCTTAAGAGAAGGAGAGAGGGGGGGGAGAGAGAGAGAGAGAGAGGGGAGAGAGAGAGAGAGAGAGAGTAGTGCCGTAATGAGACTGTAACTTGTTAAGCCAGGGCTTATTATATCTCACAAGCTTTAACGACAGGGAGGAGATTGAGAAGAAAAAACAGGAATATCAAAATGATACAGAGCTATAAGACGATGAAGAAGTATATGATAAATTGACGTTTTGGGATAAAGTGTACATGCTATGTCTTAATGTAGATTGGCATACATGCAATATGTATTTACACAATGTAATAAGTATAGTATTTACACACGCACACGCAGATTAATGTAGACATACTAAAAATAAATATACATACATTCCATTGCTTACTGGAACCTGGTGGTCCCTGTGTTAAGTCTATGGGAATTAGATAATTCAGTAGTCAACGGGATATAAATACCAAGAGAGAAGGCATTTAGAAGACACAAATTATACTTTTGTACATGACAAACGAAAGCGGTCAATGACTACGTCACAATCCACTGACCAAATGTCCAATCAAAGATTAACAATAACTTAGTGCTTTCATATTTCAAGTATTCATTACCAGGACAATTTTTATATTTATGGTCTGATTCGAAATATAAATATATAGATACCAAGAGAGAAGGCATTTAGGAGAAGACACAAATTATACTTTTGTAAATGACAAAAGAAAGCGGTCCATGACCACGTCACAACCCACTAACCAAATGTCCAATTAAACATTTCAAACTTTCGAGATTCTGTGCCTCTCATTTCCCTGCTTTCATTCCTTTTTCAGATTTTGGATTGATCTTTAGGATTTCCATCTCCTGAAGATGGTCAGCATGATCTGAATCAATGGTCAGATAAATGACCCTTGATTAATGGCTAAAGGTCAGACGTGTCATTTTCAATCAAGCCAGTGATCTTTTACTTCTCGATGCAACCAACCAGAAGGCATGATTGACCTAGTGTTTGAATAGTAATTACAAGTTTAATGACATTCAAATTCCTTTTGGAAATGCTGGACTAAAAAGATCGTTGTGAATTTTCGTTCATCTTGTATCATGCGTACTTTTTTTCTATTTATTTACATTTTTTTTATTTACATTTCATTCTGTGTCCTATGGAAACAAGCTAAATCGCTAGTCATTTCAGAGTTTAAAATCGCTACAACAAATGAGTGATGGCTTTAATCGAAATCAACACATCACAGCCACGGAGCGAATCGATTTGTGGATTAAAATAAAAGCATACTATTCATTTGGGCCTATATGGAATTGTTATTCCACCGTTACTATGTGGAGTTTGGGCCGTCTCATAGCATACTCATTCCCTCACCTCTACTCCCCCATCCTCTCTCCCTCTCTCTTGTTTCAATATGAAATTAGACGCCCTACTGTTTAGAATTGATTGAGAGCAACTATAACGTTAGAATGTAGCTGACAGTTTCTAGTAAGAGCTTACTTTGTACAAATTACGTTGGCAGGATTATATAATTATACATATAGACAAGGCGCCAGACGCGTGCTAACCATGTGATGCCAGGATCAATAAACAGTCATATCTATTAGTATACTTATGACAGATCTATATTAACGAATGGTATGCAATGTCATAGCATTGCATGGTTAGGGAGCTATGATTGCTTTTGATAGTCAACCCTCCTGATGTTCCAGGAAAACATTTATACTTTGAAAACAAGCAAGGCATCGGTTTCGGTGTCATAGAAAATAGATGTACACTGACCTTGAGCTTCATTACAGAAGTATATGTGTATTTTCTTCATGGCATTCTCTCGTTATCAATAAGAGATTCATTGTCAAAATGTTTTCATTCTAATAAAATCCACTGGAAATAACATGTTGCATCAAGGCTTGCTACTGTTGCACTTCATTTACATAGTATACACATTAGATTGAATTGAATTGAATTATATAAAAAGAAATAATATAACAATACAAACGATGTACAAAGTGAGCATTCGATAAATGAATGGCACAATAAACATGAGAACAAGATAAGAATCAAAATTAACGATAAAGCAGAAATACAGAATAAGACTACAAACAAATTCATACAAATGTGGGGATATGATATAAAGTCAAGAACTGAAGCATGACCCCGTACTTGTATTAATACTTGATGAATTTATATGAAATAATAATACAAAATCAGTTGGTGTAAATGAATGTCCTAAGGTATTACAGATTGTATTGAAGGTACGCTTTAACATTTTGGATTTGAATATACCAACAAAGGGACTAAAAATGTGTAACACAAATTGTTCTTTGGTGAGGATTTACATTTAGAATAATTATCATTCAAAGCGTAACAAAGTTGAGGGTCATTTACAACTGTCTGCTTTAATAATGCCGGTGGACTTTAAGCATTTCACCAGTCTCGAACACGAATGCAATCCTTGATCGACAGGGACTTCCGCCGGTACCGAAATGAAAATTCATTCCATGATAGTGAAGTCATCGTTGATTATTGCATGACAGACTGCCATGGTGTACTACCACCCAATCGAGGATGTCACACATAATTAAACTTTCTGACGTACACGATATATGAACACACCGTATGGTCCGCTGAGGCGCGTCTACTCTCAATGTTAAAACATATTGGGAGTATTTAACCTGTATCAGTATTTAGTGTTCAATTTACATATTACTTACACCTAAATAATTTAGCATTCATCAGACGACGCGGATTGTATGATTTTTATGATAAAAGCATCTGCAGGGAAAACAGATGATGAAAGAGACCGGGTTTCATTTTCTGACAATGGCAAATTACCAACACAACGGGATTATAGCGGAATGAACCGGTTAGGCTAACTTTTTACAATGAACTTATTTTTCTGATCATAACAGCAACAGTTTCCTTTAAAAAAGGACATTTGTTATTGTGTGGCTAACTGTTTTTTTTAGCCATGCACTGCTCGGTCAAATACCCACATAAGCATCTAACTTAACCATTGTTTATGTTTCGCCAAATGTAATTGAATTTAATAGTTCAGAGCTGAATTTAGTTAGGTTTACAATAAAAGCATATGCACCTGACGGACACACCACTGTGACGACCGTCTGCATTCTACCAACGCATAAACCCGATCCTTGGTCTAAAGTCATGTTTAATGAGAACATTTTTTTTTACTTTAAGATTAACTTCCCTAATTAGTTCCGATTTTGGACAAAACTTAAACCAAGAAAGGCGTTTAAATATAGTAGAATACGGGAGTAAGTATCTAAACAATTTCCAATTTTTGTTTGAAGTCGCATCATCTAGAGGAGGGGATGAAGCTGGGAAAGTACGTCTCTTTACGACGCTACACACATAAAAGAACCGAACCCCTATTATATTTAGACGTCTTGTACCTCTATTCCACATGCAGTCGTGAATATAGCACCACTTGAAGAGGTGCACAATGTCAAAAAAAAACACACCGAATCCCCAATCCATTGTGACTTCCCGTTCCGTCTTCCATAATGTCCTTCCAATAGTCAAAAAATCTTAACCGCAACCCTGGATAGTTTAATTAGTACTGAAGTTATTCTTTCGTCCTAAATGTCACACACTTAAAACCAAGTCGATTGGCAGAGGTAAGCTGTCAAGACGGAGCACCCTTTAAACTAGATCTTACCAAGGTATATCAACACTGACAACCTTTAAATAGCATTCGGCTAACCGAGTATTACAACGAGCTGTATAAGTAATTAAAAGTTATTGATGATCACTGCAGTTCTGGGTATCTCGATTGGCGGTGACAGGGCATTTGTTTACCATCCAGAAACGTTTCTTGAAGGATTGTGCTGTTATTACACTTGTGAAAAAGTGATCTTATTGTTGCTTGGCAAAGTCCAAAATTTAACTTCGAGGATTTTGCCCTCCCGATTGTGATGTTTCTCTTGATTTCGAGGACTATGATTATCAAGGTTTTAATTTCCTAATCTTTTAATTTATTAGGTTTATTTCAATGTCTATAAGCTCTACATGTACTAACCACATTTAAATGTATGTAGGAAAACTGTATAAGATATTCTCCTTTTCTCATTTAGATGTAAACATCCATCGGATCGTGGATAATAATTGTTTGACGTTCTTTGTTTCCTTGTTGTTTCACTAAGAAATTACTATAAAGGTTACGGTGTTCTTTGTTAACGCTTTGAGAACCCATTCTCGGCTGGGTTAACCTGTATCAATATCATTTTTACTATAACAAAAAGAAAATCAAAATTGTAGGCAAGTTCGAAGAATATCAATGCATGTGACAATGTATTAGCACATATCCATTTTGTGAATGTGAACTGCATGAACATCTGACATGTTGTGCTTACTCATTTTATCATGATTTATTCGAATTATTTACAACGTTTATGATACATTTCAGAATCGATGTCACAAACAGGTTTACTTCCATTGTGTGATATCTGATGATGTATATTCTCTTTACATTACGCCATCTAACCTTACCTGGATGGAACCACGTATACCTTTAAAAAGTAATTCAAAACTATTTTAGTCAAATATGTTACCGACATCTATTAAGATGTCAATATATTTGTCGACCATATCGAGTTGAAAGCCCTCCTTGAGCTTGTATCAGGCAAACCATTGAATACAATGCGATTTTAATTCAAGTTATGTTCACAATTCAAAAGTACAATTCAATAAGACTTTGTAATAAATAAGACAAACCTTTGACTTGGTTTAAAGGTCTTAGGCAGATGTATCGTACATATTAATAGAAAATGTTTATTGTTGTGTCAGCTGTGACCATGTCCGCTTGATTACATAATTAATGTTAATGCTACGAGACCAACGAATGACTTGTAGGTTCCGTTCGATTTCCCTGCACTTCTTGACGGTTCATGAGAGCTACAGGCCCAAGCGAGCGACATTGTCGCGCTCCCTCTTCTCGTTTGTAGCATTTGTTTCTTTGTCTTCTGAGGCATAGTTTGTGAATTCATATTCATGCAATAATTTCTTTATATTATTGTGTAAATATGCATTTACATGTTCTTTGTTTACAATATTATTTTTCACTTTCCATATTTTCCTAATGTTTGTCTCTGTTTGCACGCCCCTCCCTTTCTCTTTCACTATCTGTATCCTCTTCTCTAATATATTTTCCATTTCCATTTTATTTCGTGTAATATATAAAACCTAAACCATTTATCATTAAAAGTCTTAATCTCTTTATTATTTCAATTTCCTTGAATATTTTCTATATTCTTCCCTTCTATTGTCTATATTTCTCTCATTGTGTTTATCTTTGTTTCCTAATTCTACCTTTGCTAATGTAAAAATATATTCTTTTCTCTACAACTTCTCCATCTAAACGTTTCCTTTCCATCAACGGTGTATTGAAAACATTTTTCGAAAGTCTGAAATATAGACTGCTTAATAATTGTGGAATGCAGTGGATATCGATTCGGTATCGATATACTCGGTTATGAGAGAGCACTCAGTAAACAGACAGGTGACGAGTTATCGCTACATCTGCCTTTTAAGCACCCTGCACGAGATGCTCTGGTAAACAGGAGCATGCACCAGTCTGTTGAAATACCTTCAAAACGCGTTTGTTTCTTTGGCCTCTTAACCTTTTTCACATTTATTCTGTCCCTCTTTTATATTTGTCTTCCATCTCCATTTCGTTATTTTCCCCATCTCTCATTTTTCACCTTTTCCCTTCAAAATAAATTCTGTGCTGATATCAGCATTTTTGTTAATGTGTAAAATCTCCTGCAATCTAAGGGGCTAAATTATGGTTTAACGAGACTGCATGTCAAGAATGTTTAGCCTGTAATGTAATGTTGACTTTTTTCTACTAGCATAATGTAATATTTACTAGAACTCTGTTTAAATAGACATTGGTGAGAAAATTATGTTTTAATACTTTTCTTAAAATCTTAATTCCTTCTGATTTGTTTTCTCTTACAAGAGGTGCAGACATCAATATTTGGCAGTGTCCATCTTTGTTGCTCTCTCCCTCCTTCTNAGAGACCTTCCCTCTAGGTCTGTCATACTTATTTTAAGTAAATCAGTAGTAAATTCAATACAGTTCTAGTTTGCTACGCATTCATCTCTTATACAATATTGTCCAAAAAGTTGGAATAATTTTTTTTTACCTCTCGTCTTCAAATGAAGGAAATATTGATTTGTTCTTGATGAATATAGTTAACATCTAAAGTCTAAAGTGTCATAGAGATTCATCAAGTATACTCGTGAGAAGATACAAGCTCAGAATATATTTCAATAAAAAGCCATGTTCTCTCAATCATACCATATAAAGAAGTAGGAAAAATCTATTCCAACTGCATTGCTAACAGGATATGTACTATCTTGTTCCTATTCGCGTGTATCACGTGCCCACGCCACTTCCATATGCATGTATCTGTACATTTTTTTGTTCAACCCACCTATGCACATAAGATGGATAGATGTGCCTGATGTGGAGTGACAGCCAAATGCGGTGATAATCACGCCATTCTTCATGGACAGTACCAATATGTCACCGGTTAAAGAGACCATCTAGGGGTAAAACAACTAATGCCCATGGGATAGGGATAATAGCAATGGTTTTCGTTTTCCAGAATATGCATCGCAGTCCAGGGGCTAAAATGTACAATGTTGTTACAAGAATATTTACATGCTAATACAATACACTGTATAGAATCATAATACAACTAAATAATATGTAATTGTAAATTATTCATTAAGCGTAACATCAAGGAGCAACGGTAAGTCTACTATCTTATCAAGTAGTGATTTTTAGGTGTATAGGTGAAGGTGTGAAATAGTAAAGTGTAATGTAAGTGAAGACCGCAAGCTCAATGCCTTGATAAGGGCAACGAGAGAGAGTGAGAGAGAGAGAAAGAGAGAACCAAGAGTGCAAGAGTGGGAGAGGAGTGAACTGGGTGAGGACAAGAAAGAAGAAAAGGGTTTAAATGATCATAGCATTACTAAAAACTTCAAAATGTGTTTGGATAATACTGCACGATATACATGTGCACATGTAGTATACGTCAACAAATTAATTGACCGTACTAAGCGTCACGATCAGTGATAATGGCCGTGCATACACAAACCTGGGATATAGAATCACATTGCATTAAATAAGACCAACCTACTTCAGACTTAAAGATGAAGTTGAGTTCTGGTCATGCGATTGCATTGTGAAAGAAACGGTGTGGAATCGACCAGAAAAGGTTGATCATTTAGCATATACGAATTTGTGTGTATTGCAAGGTTTTGGAGTCATCAAAATGATAAGAAATTTGGCAGAGTCTTGGTAAACTTACAAACACTGTACAGAGAAAGATGTATATGGGACTACACGAACACGTGGCGTAAAAAACCGGCCCCCGAGTTTTACATGTTACATGACATATTTAGAATATGAAGGAACTTGAAGATCCATGCTTTTCAGGGAACATGTATTATCTGATGTTCTTCCACAAACATGATAAAGTTCACCAATTATTTTTCAACTCTCCCCAGTACTCAGCCTTCTCTTTAACAATTAATGCTCATCAGCCACGCTTAAATAATACAGACCGTTATAGTTTTAATGATAATAATAATTGTATGATTATGATAATGACATCAACCTTGCTTACTCAGGAAAGCCTCGTCAGCATAATTACTGTTTTGCCTAAGGGGCCTTGCTATCATTTAAAGAGAAGGTTGAGTTCTGGGAAGAGGTAAAAAAAATACTTGTGAGCGTTATCATTGTTATTATGCCAGGGTGGAAGAACATCAGATTAAACATGTTCCCTGAAAATCATGGCTCTTTAAATGCCTTCATATTCTAAATATGACATGAAACATCGAAAAAATCGGGGGGGAGGTATTTTTCGCCATGTGCTCGTGTAGTCCCATATACATCATTCTGTGTACAGTGCTTGTAACTTTGCCAAGGTTTCTTTCACAATGCAATCGCATGACCAGAACTCAACTTCATCTTTAATTACCAGGTACCCAATTACACCTGGATGGAGTGAGGTAAATGTGGGTTATATCTGTGCGTGTGCGTGAGTGCGTGAGTGCGTGTGTGCGTGTGTGTGTGTGTACGTTATTTTGTGCTTTTGTTAATTTCTTTCTTTATGTTGGTCGTTTTGATTTTGTTTTGGCTTGTTCTTTTTTCTTCTTCACAAATGTGTTTTTAACATCATGAATTTGATTACAATGTACGACACGGCATCAAGTAGTTGATACGACGTTGCTTTGCTTCAAATCTCATATGTTATCGAATAAAAATGAACGTAATAAGCAAAGCAATGTCCTTGAAAGAAGAACACTCGCCAGTCTGTTGCCATGGTTATTTAGGCTTTCAATACAACTTGTCCGTAATTACTTTCCCAGTGCATGACGCAGCTACAAAATGTGCGAATGTGTTGGTAGCATGGTTTATCTACTTGTTATTGATGCTGAAGGGATAATAGTTTGTCACGTGTTCGAAAAATCACCAAGAAATGACAAAATTGTATTATTATTGTACTCTATGCTTCTATAGTTCACATAGCCCTTGAGGCAAACATTTGTAAAATAATTTATCATGGTACGGAGGATCATTGATTCTTATGTTTGTTGGTATTTCCTTATACTCCGAGCCTAAGTCATTATACTCAAATCATATTGACTTGTACCGTTTCAATCACATGGCTTAATTTTTGCTCAAATACAAAGAATACAGGATAATAAGAATTAAGTAGGTATTAATATACACAATGTTTATGATTATTCGTATATTGAAAAATCCAGATATACCCCCCCTCCCCCAAAAAAAAGACCACATGATGTAGAAATGGATGATACCCAGTTGATGCATACTACCTTGCCTAATGTACCCGCATAGCTTGCGTATGTAAGTCTATGGGAGAGATTGATGTAGTAAAAGATGCGAAGATCGTTCCGGGGCTACGATACTGTGAGTAAATGAATGACACGGTTAATCTATCATTCCAATCAGCGTCTTCAGTATCAGCCGCCGGTGTATTATAAATAGAGTAAATTACCTGCAAGCATGATAAGCCTGGTCCCACGCACTAACAATCATGGCTGATTGGGAAAGTTCATCCTTTTTTTCTTTATCGAAAGTTTCCTTTCTTCCTTTGTATTGTTCTTGTTTGTTATTGTTCACGAACCACTTCCCAATATATCAGCTGCCACTTAAATCCTCACTGCACTACTTTTAGCTACTTGCACCCTCTATGTAGCAAACACTGCCTAATTGGTGCCCACTGGTCCCCAAGATCCCTTGTTAATGTTAATTGAGAGCTGATTTGATGAGATAACCACCTGTCAGTGACCACGCTGGGTGGTATAATCCCCCGGCCAAACTATGGCAGACGGGCTTTAATGCATCGATGTTAAAGATCGAGTTCTGGTAATGAAAGATTGAAATTTAACAGAATCTAACACAACTTATACTCTAAGTTCAAGCATAGAAATGAAAGACATCTGCCAAACGATTTCCATGGAAAATGTAATAAGGGCTGAGTAATGAGCATAGAACGAGGAGGAAATCAAGTTAAACCCGACACCATACGCTTAACACAGGTCATGACTATGTGGGAATGAGAGATGTAGTTTTATTGAAGATGATTTCCAGCAGGTCTTTGTGAGTTTGTTTGTGTTTTACTGGTTCAAACAATCTATCTACTGCAGGAAAAACAACCCAGAATGAATTATAGCCATGTTCTCCCGCTTTACGATTCCCAAACCAAAGCTCAGGGTTAGCTTTAGCGCTTGGAACACGTCATGTTCATAGTCTGTTTATAAACCTACCATTTTGAAAATGTTGTCCATCATCGGCCCTTTTAAATGTTGATTTAGCGTTTATTTGTATACATACGTGCATTTTAAAATATTATATTGTAAACAAGGTAGACCTACAGATTCTAAATATAAAACATTTTAGTTATGAGTAACACGGCTAATTCATCTTTCCTAACAACGTCTCCGACATAAGCCGATGTATAATAAAGAAGCTTAATTGCCTGCAAGGACGATACGTCTGATCCCATGCATTAGCAATCATGGATAATAAGTAAAAACCATCGTACTTTGCATTCTAAGAGTGTTAATATGTTTATCGTAATTTTGTTTGGGTTTTATTGTAGTATGTATGGCAATTATTGACTTTTGTATTTTTTAGGGTGCGCCTTGGTGTGGGCAGATATGGGCGCTTTTCAAATTCAAACGTATTATTGTTTAATGAATCGTTTATCTTCTGTTTACCTCACGAACCGCTTCCCCTTCCAACAAGACCAGTTATCACATCAAACAACACTGATTTAAGGGCTGTCATTTCATTGTGTTTTATTAGCCATTTTGAAAACGTGATCAGTCTTCTGCCATGTCGTTTGAACACATAATTTTGTAGCGTGTACTGTCTAAACAGGACATGACACATCAAGATACAATTTCCTCATTTGTGACAAATATAAAGTTACATATCTTCTTAAATTATATGAGAGGGAACTTCAAAGTTAAACATGGGATTAATATATATGTGCAGTTAACAACTTATTCATTCATACCCCTTTTAAATTGATTTTTTTCTTTTCCGTATCTCAAGAAGAAGAAGAAAAAAGGTTGATTGGTTGAACTGAGGTCTTTGTTGATGCCTTTTTCAAACTATGTTCAGTATGAACATTCACCAGAAACCTAAATCGAGACAAAATCAATTTGTCACATACTACAACAAAATTACAAAGCAAGATAAGGGATGTATATGTTACGTTTTAACTGTAGCTATTTAGTTGATGTACCTAAATATTCGGTCTATAGTGTGGAGGTTCATGAGGTAAATGGTACTGTCATATTAAATATTCTTACGTTACGTTCGAACCGAGGGAAGGGCTCCCTTTCAAATCAAAGATCTTTCAAATAATGTATACGCATAAAAATGCATTAGTATGTTGGATGTTATTTCATGTAAGCCTTATTTAAGTACTACGTACAGCACAGGAGGAAAGTTTATCTGCACCTTCAGTTCAGTTCATTTTATTCAAAACTACACAAAGCATTATATAATTTGTTACATAAAAAAGGCACTAGTAATAGTATATCAATCAACTCCTTTAAAACGAAATGCGCCGAAAACATCCACGATAAAAAGTATCTTATTACCTCTTCACACAACTACACGTATGTCTCACAAATTTCAAGGTTTCAATTATCACCTTCACTTAGACAAATACAGCATAATTTTAATTTATCAATTTTGCTGATATAATGCCATCACAAAACTTTTATCAATTGGTGGTACATAGACAGCGTGATCAGTTATAATGGGCATGCATCACATGATAGGAATAAAAGCACTACGTGCTAATGGCCCTTTGTCATGTTATAACCAAATTGAATGTATACGTCTTTGCGAAGTGCCTCGATGCAACATTTTGTTCATAAAATTATTACGAATAATTGTCTCTCAATAGTCTGAATGCGAGTTGCATACATAAGTTGTTTGTTTGCAGGACAAACAAATGGCTTGCCTATACCTGACAATGTAATATATTCAATTTGCATTGGAATACATTTGTAACAAGTGAATGGTAACAATCCTATTGAGGAACTTTACTAGCACGCATACATTATATTTTGTTACATAACGAAAATGGCATATTAGACCATCCTATTACAAAGCTGGAACCTTTAAAGATCGTCGGGTACGCATGATTATTACAGGCAGTTATAAGAATCATAATGGATGACAATAATAATAGCAGCTTCTTTTATACTGCGTACATATTCATCCCGTGGATCGATAAGGCAATTAGTAGACAAAGTACTACTATTACCCTGGCTTTTAAAAGTCCGGCTGCCCTATGGCGCTCATTTAAGCTTTCAAAGATTCCATCCAGGTACCTGTTTACTATTCCCGGGTGGATAGTGGCAAATGTAGATTAATTTTTTGCCAAAGGACATTGGTGCCGGGCGGGACCCATACCACGAACCACGTGATCAAGAGTCTGATGAACAAGGGGAAGTCTACGCAAGACCACAACACATCTACAGGGAATAGCTGGCGTTTTTACAAATTACCAACTAGTGTAAATGTTTTGGGGTTCACTTACGATTACATGCGGTGCAATACAGTCTAATTCTGAGATGTGAAAACATATATTTATTCGTGCATTTCTTGTTCTTCATCTATTCGTGTTAAACTCAATTCTTACCTTGTGTTTACTTTCTTTCTTCATGAAAATGTGTAAGTTTTACAGGGAATTTCCTAAACTTGATACTGAAGGTACAGTTAGTTAACTACTTGTCTTGTTGTTAGCATTAAATGCAATATAAACAGTTTTTTGTTGTTGTTGAAGTTACTTTATATTAAATTATGCATTTTGGATATCTTCGATAACATTCACTTTTGATTTTTTAATCAGAAGAGTCGCATTCAGGTATAACATTCAGCCATTGTCGATTATTACTCATGCAATACGTTCGCAGATACACCATGAATGTACTCTGAGCGTGACGACGTCTAGGCCACTTACATTAGAATACTTTCATCGTATCCTAATGAGCCTGTCTAATAGTCAAATTAGTTTCATGCCTAGAGCTTCCCCATGTGCATATTACCGGGCAATGTTGATGCTTCAATAGATATGAATTTTCCAGCCTTTCAAAAATGTCCATGAACTTTGGTAATGAAAGGTCATGGGCATTAATATGCAATGAGCTGTACTAGCCGAATTTGTTTGGCATTATTAATTTGATATAAGCCTTTTTTCAATGTCTTGACAATATGGGTAGGATTTAAAAGGTGTGCTTGTGGCACAAAATATACACGGTTTTCAGTTTGACTGTCTCTCTCTCTCTCTCTACGTTTTATTAGCTATTTGTGTTGAGTCAGTGGGAAATGAATGAATCTATAATGATTTGCGATTCATGTATGTTGTTGTCTAATGTCATACCACATTATTACAAATATAAATCTGGTTCGTTGGGTTAGGCCAATATATCAAAACCCAAATTCAAAATTTGTTATCGCGGGAAATTAGAGAAGCCCAAGATTTATTGAATTTGTTTACATGTAATTCCCATGGCCATAGTCCGTGCTATGATTGATAAATATGTCACTTCAATTTGGTAAAATTGTATTATACGTTTGCCCATAAAATCGGAATTATTTCTTTTTCCCTCTTTTCATGAAGTAATCGTGAACATTTGGTTACTATTATTTAGTAATAAGGTTCTGAGAAGATATAAACTGCGTCTATCAGGAAGAAACCATCACATTTACATCTTGAAAAGAGAAAAGTGTAAAAAAAAAAAAATACATCTGTAGTGGCATCAACGTATTATCCTATTCATTCACAGGAATTGAGCACTATAATGATTTCGTCATTTTATGCCTTTCTCAAAAAGTAATAGAGTTTTCTTTCTAAAACCGCTTATTCTTTACTTTCGTATGTTTATATGCTCTATAGCAAGAGATGTCTGTCCACTACAACCAAGCTGCTTCTCCATTGGGAATCATTTCGAAATTTTTCTTCAAATGTCAACGAATGCCGATATTCTAGAACCATCCATCTTTCCTCGGACATGGATTTCATCTTTAAAACGGGAAGATATTCCATGAGGATTTATATCGAAAACTTGGTTCGACAAGTGTTAGAGTATAATCAAAATATAAAAATGGTCTGTGACTCGAATATAATGATGTGTACACGAGCTAAGCTTCAACTTGTCGGTTGTGACCTGCATGTTTTTATTCCAATATTTTATTTCTGCGATAGTTCATGAAACATATTTGTATCATTGTTTATGTGCGTGTGTGCGTGAGTGTGCGTACGTGTGTATGTTTATGTCTGAGATTATCTTCTTTATATGTGCTGCTACGGAAAAGTGATACACATTTCATTAATATTCATATATGGTCATTAATGTGCGCTCTCAGGTGGCGCATGCAAGAGTAATAAATGTCACTAGAGCATGGTAACGTTTACTAATTTGTCGTCGTATTCACAATTTACTTGACACTAGTGAACACAGAGTGAAAGGTTGAATAATAAAAACGTGCAGTATTCTCTCCCTCAAGATTAGTTTATATCTAATATTCAAGTCCAACAATATTTAGAAACAGCCACTAATTTGGCCACTAAGCCATAAAATCGGCGAAAAACAAATGTAACTTGTTTTTTAGAAAAAAATCGATGTTGTGTATCAAATAATCATTTTTTAGATAATCTCACTTTCATATTAAATAGCAAGTCTTATGTGTAATACCGGAACATAAGTATTAAGTAATCTTGACTGGATTTGGAATCATCATGGGATGAATCCGAGTACTCTTTTCATTGACTCATTTTAATTGCATGGTTTTGGGGACATCCTCGGAAAGCATATACATGTATGGGAAATGCACCTCAATGCATCCTTGTTAAAGAAGAAAAAAAAATACTCGTCACTTTTTCTTTTCCTTTTAGTTTTATTCTGAGAAAAGTTAGAGACTAGAAGGTTATTTGTTACATTGATCATCTCCCTCATAAACCAAATTTTAAGACAAACTTAATTCGCCGTCACTCCATTTCAAACCTGTGTTCTGGTTGCTTGAAGTATATTGAGATGAGGAATGGGGCGATGAGGAGTTGGTGTCGTGTAGCCGTTGAAGCTTGTCCTAATGCTAACAGATACGTCTAATGGAGGATTACTTTCCCTTGTTTGCGTTTGAATAATAAGAAAACGAATCGGAACTGAAAAGGGGAAACATGAAGAAGAGAGGAACCGAGGAAACGGGCGCAAAGGAATAAGGGAAATGTTGAATGTGCTTTGCCATGTTAATGGTTAGTGAAGAAATGAAAGCAAATATCAGAATATCGCGTGTCGTCGAATTTATGAATAGTTAAGTAGTGGCTAAAAGTCACATGCCGAACCAAATATTTTTCAACAGAACTAAACGTATTCTTCAACTAAAAAGTGAAAATTTGAATTTGAAAACCAATACAGTTATTGCCAATTCTTGTTAATCATATCATGAACAGAGGTTCCATAATAACATTATAATGTATTCGAATATTATCATATATTACAATAGCTTTGTAAGTTCAGAGACTGCGCTGTTTCTGAAGTACAAGTCAGTGTCAGTATATATTCCATTTGCCTCCCATAATATCTCGGGGAAAAATTCCTCTAAAGTTGTATTTTTGTCCAGCTACCGAGTATTTTCAAAAAGGTTTTCTCGTGGAAGAAAAAAAGCACGCGTGGAAAGTTTGACCATTATTCCCTAGTAACAGCACGCCAATTCGTCTCTCAAAACTGGGTCTCTCTTTAATAAACAAGACAGCTCTCCAGTAAAAAGTATCGCCAAGAAATTTTATAAACGAGTAGCATCATATACTCTCATCGGCTTACAACGTTAAAATTATTAGGTAAGTCTCATGTTAAAGTTTTTTTGTTATTATTCACAAGGTTTACGTGGCAGAAAAAAAATATATATATACAAGAAACATGTGAACATACACCAATGCATTATGAATAATTATAACAATAATCATGTATTCATAAAAATCTGTTTTAATATTCAAGTTCTAATGCCCACATATAGAAATACATTTATAATAGTTAGTTGCAGAGTTGCAGTTTGGAGTTAGAGCTGCAGGACTCATCACCAAGCTAATTACATGAATAATTAATAGTGCTCATGTTGTTGCTCAATATTACAATTAAAGACGTCGACGATGAAAATAAATGTGTATAGTTATATTATTGAGCTCTGTCTAATGTACAAGGAGTACGTTTGAGGTGACATACATGTATCAATGTTTTGCATCACTTTGGAAACGATTAGCCCCCCCCCCCC
>BEXV01000791.1:34476-55169 GCA_003118195.1 Hemicentrotus pulcherrimus | reverse complement strand
CCACCCTCCCCCTCCCACACACACACATAAAAGATATATGCACTGACAAATGAGTGGTTAAAATCATCTAGAGAAGAGCTGCTCATTGATATATGGTATTAGTATGTTTAATTGAACGAACTTCCTCCAAAAGAATAGCAGTTTTGCAAAAGAATTGTGTTTTAGAGAAAAACAGAATCTAGAGACGATTTCATATATTTATAGTTCTGTTCATCTCAGCATTTCATCAGTTTGCTGTTTCCATATTTTCCCAACACTAAACTCATTAAAATTGCTCCAAGCAAGCAAGGCCGCAATCTTTATCTACAGTTATAGCGATCACGAAGAGCTTATTGACAAATTCCACCCCGAAGCTACATTATTGCGCTATTATAGGCATACCTGATTTGGCTTAGTCGTGTACATTGTACATAAGCTGTGAGTACAAAAAAAGTAGTTTAACTCGCTATATAACTCTAGAATAATACCCCTGTGCAAAATTGTATCATCGTGGGGTCGATATGCCAAAGGCGTCAAGATAACTTAACTGTCTCTAATGAAATATTAATCTATGCAAGTGTTAAAAGTGTCATTGAGCTAGTTAAGATCGGAAAAGGATAATCCTGTGAAGGCTTTGTGTTGCATATAGTTTTTTTTCATTTGACGGCTAAGTTTGTGTGCAACATTGACGTGTGGGAAGCGAGTAAGAATGCACAGGTGTGAAGAAAGTAAACGTAAGTTTGCATCTTTGAGTTTGGTATATTTAACTTGGAATTGTAAAGGTTAAGGCAGATAATTTAAATTGTGTTCAATTGCTTTACCTTCGATTGAAAATAAAACAAGTAAATGATCTAAGAACACAAATAATTGTCAACTATAAGCAACGCCTGAAAAAAAAAATTATACTGAAAATCTGTCACAGCAGTTATTATTCAACCAGTCACAGAGGCATGTTTCTAAAAATAGCTACTGACATAACCATAACCCTACATGAAACATACGGTACTATGTGCACAACATGATATCAACAAAATAGCTTCTTTAGCTATAACCCATAAGTGGCTATTTTTTTTTTTTTTTTTGTTTGTAAACTCTCGTCTGTGCTTAAATAATGACTTATCGCATATATAGGCAACCTAGCAATAAGAGAAAGAGGTTGTGTGCTATAGCCTCAGAGCTCGAATGTACGCAAAGCCTGATGAAAGAAGGCTGTACCGATGATCTGTCTCATCAGGTATTATTTAATCAATCAGAGAGGCATGTTCCCCCCAAAAAGCAGCGGACATAATCGTATTCCTAACAGTAACCATACCTGATGGAAACAGATGTATGCAGATGTATGCAATTGAAAAACCTAAGCGAAATTAAGTAAGTGGCAGATTTTAAGAAACATGCCTGTATGACTGGTTGAATAATGCCTTATTTCAAAGGCACATTAACAATGAGAGGTAAAGGTGCGCTGCTAACTTCAGTGCTCGTTGTAGTTGTCCACTGTTAATCAGTAAGGGAAACCTGAGGAAAGAAGGCTACACCGATGAGCAGTCACAGCAGACATCATTTCATCATGATTCTAAAATATTAAACTAACCCTAACCCTATGCACACGGCATGTATGCAAATATATGCAAATAAGCTACAAGCGACATTAAGTTGGTGGCTATTTTTAAAAACATGCCTCCACGACTGATTGAATAATGCCTCGGTTCATAGACAACCCGACACTGCGGGGAAAGGGCGCGCGGTGGCGTTAGATTGAGAGTTTCCTAATCTTCTTAGTTGTCAACTGTAAGCAAAGCCTGGGGAAAGAGGCTATGCCAATGATCTGTCACCTAGCCTTCGCTGTCTCTCTGTCACAGTAGGTGCAGATAGCCAATACATCCAAGGACGTTTCATCACTCGTGACTTTTCATTTAAGCAAGGCATGTTATGACTGCACCAACACACTTAGCATACCAATGCCACCACACATCAACGTATCCGTATTTCTAGGACATTTAACACCATGCTATGGTTAACCCGTTGGCTACTGCAGTTTCGCATTCGCGTAGACTTAATACACAAGCCACCCGGTTGCAGAAGACAATGGCTTAATGGTAATGATGCATATTGTGTGAAGATGATTAGAGTGAAAAAGTTAATTTTGGATAAACGTGAAGGACAATCAATGAGGCCATATGTGTTTAGCCGGCATACCAGTTTTCGTGTTGAGAGTTTTTGCTTCTCATCTTGGTCGAGTAAATTTCTTATCAATGCGATTATTAATTTTACAAAAACAGTATACATCGGATTTTGTGTATGCCTACTGCAAAATAAACCCTTTCCAATCGCTTCTAGGTTAATTCTGTCACAATTCAATCGTAAGACCAGGGCCCCGTCTTACAAAGAATTGCGATCGATCGCAGTTTTGAAACAACGGTTCTCATTGGTTGATAGTGCGCGTGCTGTACAATACGCGCATGTAACGATGATCTTGATAGGCCATTGCCATGTTGAGATTGATCTCAACTATTTGAAAGACGGGGCCCAGAACTCTGCTTTACACTCAAAGCATATAAACGGTAGTAAGTGCATGGTGTGTGGATGATCAAAATATTCAATAATTATGGTCATCGTGAAATAGGTTTTGCCAGTCAAATTTAGTTGGATATATATATGGCATCTGAAATATTGAATGCCTAAAGCTTTGGTTTGAAAATGGGATGTATTTGTATCATTATCATGTAGTCGATTAATCGGCATAAAAATTGAAAGCTATGGGCATACGTTTCTATCACAGCTCGGGAAAGCATTGAATGTAGGGGGAGGCGGATAATATTTTGCAGGCATTTATCCTTCACTTTCATTGCGCGTAACAGTCAATGTATGCACTGTGAGACTATGCCGAGAGCCTTCTACATAGGATATGCACTTTAGCTGGACAATGAAGAGACTTATAGTACTCTAGGCTCCGCTCAAGGCCTCAGGAAATGTAAAATGTCAAATCTGATCCCGTGCCTGTAGACTGGAGGTAAACAGGGATTTGTTTAGTTTTCTATCAAACTATAAGGTTAAAATATGTAAACTTTAAGATAGACGCAGAAGCGTGGAATCCGTGGATTTCTTACAACTTTCTATTTGGACCGAAACGTATTCGAAAATGTCACGAGAAAAATGCATGTTCGCTAGTCCATTGTTGTGTGTTTTCTTTTTTTCATTTCGATAATCCGGTAAAAATCTAACCTTGTATCTCCATTCATGTGTGTGTATCTTTAAAGGGCGTGAATACAGAGTGAGGGTAATTCGATTTACAGAGCCCTGGTTTTAAGTTGGAGGAGACCTGCTTCCTATGTAGTAAATGCATTAAACAAGGTATATGCTGGAAATAAATGAATTCAAACCTATTACGTTTTATTGCCGCCAAACATGCCATGAAAACGGTCTCTGCTACATATACAATTATTTCCTTAACCGTGCCTCACTAAACTTGACTTTTATGTCTTATTTAATTAAATTAGGTTTTACACACGTGGATAAGATTTGCATTTGTATTTTATTTCATCGAAGGAACAGGACTTGTATTATTAGTATTACTTGAGATGTCAGTGATGCGACGTCATGATCTTTCTCTACATAACATAAATTTTGACGCGACTGTTTTTTTTTTTTGTTGTTGTTGTTGTTCTCTCTCATGAGATATAGACATTGCATTACCGATAGTATGCTATCCTAACAAACAAACAATGCGGAAAATTGAGTGATTGATTTTATTTACCGAATATAAATGTTCATGACAACATGATTCAATAATTGCAGAATAATAGCCCTGTAAATTCCTTATATGATATACTTGTTTATGTTAATATTTAATACGATATACATTTTATGTACGCAATTGACATGATATACTTTTTATGTAAATATGTAATATGGTATATTTCAGCCCTGGTATATTTTGTATGTAAAAATATAATATGGTATGTTTGTTATGTAAATAATTAAAGTGATATACTTGTTTTTGTAAATATGTAATAAAGAGAAATAGGAACACAGGGAATTCAACCAACCGATATGCTATCTATATCATCATGGAAATTAGATGGGAGAAAATAAGATTTTCTGTCCCACTCATTCAACTTGGGCCTTCTTTCTTGACATCAAAACATTTTAATTGCACTCGGCTTAGAAATGGAGGGTTTGGTTCTGAACTTCTTGTAAATGAGTAGGATGTTTACGAACAGACATGATGTATACATTTTGACACAAAGACCCATTAAATGTATATAACATGTTAACCCATCACAAACCATGTAAAAAGGGTAGAAATGTCATTTTAAAACAGAGCACGTTATGTGCATATACAAGCTTTCAGTAGTACATTCATTTTCGTACAGGTTCAAAATAACAGGGGAAAAAAAATGTTATAACATATACTTGCATCAAACTAATGAGTGTATCCCATTCGTTTTAGTTCGCATACATAGCTGTGACAAAAATTACGATACAAACATAAAACTTAATATCTAATCGATTCGGGGCAACACTGATAAAATGGACGATTTCTGATGTTCATGATATGTTTTGAAACAATTTTAATTTGACAGTTTAGACGAAACCATGTGTTTGATGAATAGCCGTCATCGCAGGTACTTATGGTAAACTCATTAAAATAACCCACGGCCATAAAAGTCATGACAAAAGCGAACTCGGCCAATTTCGTAGTTATATCATTTGACTTTCATTATAATTCATACATTGTCATAATTGACCGCATTCGAGTCTGATATATGCAGGCATGGTCGGAATCGCTTTTGGAATGCGGTATTACACTTCCGATGTTTTCAGCACCATGGTGATTAAATATTGCGGTTATTACCCCCATTCAACTACTAGTTGTTAACGCAATGCACCAGTGGCATATCTAGACCTTCGCCTTTGCAGGGAGAGGGGAGCAAATCATTTTAACTTACTGTGATCCATGTATGAATAGTTAGGATAAATAAATATGTACCTTAAAATTGGAGTAGCTTTTGGATACCAAAAACGAGGCAAGTCCTCTGAAATAAGGGCCGCTGGGCATGTTTAGTCTCATCCATGTTGGATTGTGTTGCTATTCTATTATATAAACAGAGCTCTATTTCTGAGAAAGAGATATTTCCTGTGTTTCTTGACTTACAGTGATTCTTAACCGTTGTCCTCCTACTAGAAAGGCTGCATCAGTCTGAAATCTGCCAAGAGGGAGGGGGGGGGGGAATTCGCCCATTGACCCTCCTTCAAATGCGCTAGACAAATACATCTCCCGAAAATGCAATCGACATCATAGAAGTGAAACACGATAAAGTAAAATTGTATTTTCAAAGTGGTGCAGACGACAGTTGATACTAAGGTAATGGCTTTTGCGGAAAATGCGGTAGATTGTGAAACAGAATCAGCTCAACGTTTTTTGTTTTGTTTTTCTCACTTTCACATAACCACGGTGGATCAATCTTACACAACTTTTTCTTTCTTTCCTAAATTTTGTCGGGGCATTTTTTTATTTTTTAAAAGAAATTTAATTTCTTCCCGCATTGAGGGGTGCTCCCATTAATCATTTTCCTCTTCCTGTCTCCCAGTGTATTATTGATTTAACAGGATGGAATTCGATGTGGGCGTATATTGCATTGCATTTCCACGAGAGGAAATTTTAGACCCTCTAACAGTGCCTCAAGATTCGCAAAATCATAAACGGTATTTTGTGAGACACAACCTCAAGTCACAAACGCCCGTTCTTCAGTTTGTGTCTTGATGAAAACATTATTTATTTAATCATGATAATAAACTAATTATAATCATCATCATTATCAAGTGTAAGGTACAGACGTTGGCGGTCATGGCTCTTCATTTCTTTATATTATCTGTTATTTTCAAAGAAGTTGGTATTTATGATTTAGTGTTTATTTTCCCCGTTTGTTCAGACTTTGCAAATATGTGAGGCGTTGCCTTTTCCTTCTTTTTTTTCCAGCAATTTTCCATGTTTGAGTTTTTTTCGATATTATCCTTTCTGTATAATTATGTAAACAGCAAATTGTATTTGCCCCCTTTTTTAATGTGTTGACTAGTAATGGTTTTACTCTTGTTTTTCTGAACACTAATATATTTGTTTTGGGGGTCCATGATAAATTCATTATATTTCTCAAGAACCCGGTCTCCGTAGCCTATAATCTTTATTCAAGCTCTTTGTTTGTTGTCCAAAACGCACACCGATAGAGACGAACTGACAAGATATATGACTTTACGACACGGATATTGATTTTCATAGTAATGCTGTTATGTCTCATTGTAGAATTCATCTTATTAAATGTATCATTAGCCATTCCAATTATTTCTCTATCTCACGAATAATTTCCCCATTTGATATAACGGTGTAACCAAGATATTTGAAGGTGTGTATTACCCTATATTGTTTCTCCTTTATTTTTGAGACTACATGTGGGTATCGAAGCTCTCTTTTATGTTTTTAGTTTTCATCGACTCTGAATTCTTGTTATTCAAATCCAAGTTTTTATTTATACTTTCTTTTCAAACCACATTTAAAACCAACTGCAGATTTCATTGAGATTCTGCCGTTAAAACGGTATCGTCTACACAGCGAAGGTTGGTTACAAATTGACATCCAACCTTCGCTCAAATGAGATCCTTGATCGATCTCGTGATCGTTTCATCGTAAATGTTATAGGGATCTGGTGACAACAACACATCCGTGTCTCACACCTCACTGTATCGGTATGAAACTGACTGATATCTCCATTGATTATGATAGCCGCAGATTGTTCCCAGTACAAGCTTTTCAATATCTCCAAGTCTTTTCCATCAATGTATAATTGATATATAATATCAAAATGATCGTCAAGATTAACAAGATCAAAGGCTTGTGTGTAGTCAATGGAACATAACTATATATATGTTGCATGTCAATGCTTCGTTCAGCCATCATTGATGGACTTAAAATTAAAAAAATAATCTTTTTTTTACCATTGAAGCACAATATTGAAGCCTTTGGAATAGTAATACAAGGAGAAATCGAAATGGCATAGAAAGACACAAGTCATCCGATGTTTTTTTTTTTTTTAATACAGAAATGCGACGCGCTTTACGTCATCATGAAACAAATGCTGTGGTTTTGCTGTGTTATATCTGAACGAGGTTTCAAGAGTTAACCCGTTGACTACTGAAGTATCTAATTCCCATATACTTAACATAGGGACCACCCGGTTCCAGTAAGCAATAGGTTAACAAATCAACCAACAAACCGAATGTCACCTCTACAAGATGGAGGTGACTTTAAACATTGCAAATCTCTATAATGGATGTTTGGTTTTCTAATGTACTCATCAGCCTTCACGTGATGAGCGTTGTTATTAAGTTACTTATCTTACTTCGGCGGTGTTAATACAAGTGTTACTTAACTGTAAACACAACGGGAATCCTTTTAATCTATTTATCCAAAAATAGGCTAAAATGTTTCAAAGGTTTGTTTTTTATATCATGATATCATCAAAGGATTTCGTCAACCAGGATAGCATAATGACCTCAATCTATAGCTTTTCAATCTGTCGTTCCTAAACAACTTGTCGGTTTTTCTTTCTCTATTTTTTTAATTCCAAAAAAAGAAATGAATGATTGTGTTGAATTCTTTGTCATACCTATAAAATAGCATATAACATTAACCTAATTAAATCAGTCGTGATATGGGTAACGTTTAAAAAAATACTCTCTTTCCAATAATATGTGTCATGTTTCTCATTTCCATTATGTTAATTTCATTTTTTTATTGTTCCAATTCTTAGTAGCTGAGCGTCATGTAAGTCTTTTGGCATGGGTAAAAAAAAAACCCGAACATTGTTAGCGGCCATCTTGGTTTTTTTACGGAGTAAAGTTATTGATTTTTTAGGGCAATGTAATATTTTATGATTCCACGAAAATCCTGCTAACTCCATCACTGGCAGTGCCAATCTAAGCCGTGCTGGAAACCACTTATGCGTGATGTGCAAGGTTATTAACAAATAACCCTGTACCCGTGTATAGATATACCTGCAGGAATAAGCTTCAGAAGGTTTCGCGTGATTTCGCAGGAAATAATCTTGGTAGAACACACATGAGAAGAGAATAATTAATCAAAATTTCGTTTTCACCTGAAAAATCCCAAATCCGTAGCAAAGTTTGGAGTTGAATATACCTTTATTAATTTAACCCGTTGACTACTGAATTATCTTATTCCCATAGGCTTTACACTAGGACCGCCATGTTCCAGTAAGCTAT
The DNA here is from genome assembly GCA_003118195.1 of Hemicentrotus pulcherrimus. Classification (NCBI taxonomy): domain Eukaryota; kingdom Metazoa; phylum Echinodermata; class Echinoidea; order Camarodonta; family Strongylocentrotidae; genus Hemicentrotus; species Hemicentrotus pulcherrimus. Next base: position 46,916 of record BEXV01000791.1, on the reverse strand, counting down.
GTGTTAATATAGCACATGTAAGTATATTCTTCATTAGTTCTTGCTATGAGTAATTTTCCCGGGTTTTCTTATATTTTGTTTCACTAGTTCACCATTGACTTCTCGAGACTCCCCTAAGTAGGTTCGGGCCCATACCAGGCTGAAGGTTGACTTATAACAGATGTGTATGGAGTTGACACACAGCACTAATTATAACCAAGCAACATATGTGATGTGATAACAACGTGACGGCTTATCCTAAGTAATAAATGCTTAAAGGTACTCTCCCGCTCGGGTTTCGATTAAAATGAAAGTAACCCACAAAATATAGCTGTTAAAGATAAAGGTGAGTTCCGGTCATGCGATTGCATTTTGAAAGAAAAGGTGTGAAACGGATCCAAAACAGTTGATCATGTAGCAAAGTATATGTGTGTACTGCAACTGTTCTGGAGTCATCAAAATCATAATAAATGGTAAAGTGACAAACACTGTACACAGAAAGATGTATATATTGGACAACGCAAATGGTGTCGGGGCTACTAACCTCGATTTTCTTATCTTTCTGTGCTCAAAATTCAGCCAGTATACATTTTCTACCAAAATTGTTTGGCAAAGGAAATTTATTTTGATTCTTGAACATTTAGTGCAAGTTTCGTTTGATTCTATGATATATATATTTTTTTTTTTTAACCAGAACTCAAATTTATCTTTAAACCCATCTCGACATGGTTCATTGTATAAGGCGACTCTTGGTATACAGATGAAATATAGGATATGCAGTTGAAAGCTTGAACGTACTCTACAGTTCGGATTATGATAATAAGTAAGTCAAAATGTCAAAACAATTCGGTGCTCGAATGTCTTATTCCTTACTAAATGAAAATGTAAGCGAAATAATCTCAAACTTCAGTTATGATATCAAGTAACCAACCCCGGCCACAATATTTCGCTCACAAAGACAATCAATACTTGTGTGATAATATAGTAAATTAAATTTCAATGTCGCGTTGTGGTACAAATTATCCTTATCGCACAGGGTGAGACATTTGGTTTACAAATCAAATACGGGTTTGGCAGGTGGTTTTTGACAGTGCCAGAGTTATAATTCCCTATATTGATTAATAATTATCCACGTGAATCTAGCGTTACATTTAATCAAGGTTTATATCATGTGTGAATTTTGTATTCATTGCAAAATTAAGGATGATATTTGCGGCGTAGTCCGCTAGTATTACTTTTGTTAAGTTGACAAATATTTTCATTAACAAATTGTAGAATTGTTTATGTTTGAATATTGGACAACGTAGGCGTCATTTGTTTTCCGACCTTTCAAGTTCATGTTGACCATGTTATTGTTATGTTTGCGTGTGTGCGTGTCAAAGGGAGAGTATGTGTATCTATGAGTCGGCCACTCTAGTAACCATTATTTTATTTAATTTTACATTTTATTTAGACGTGGAAACATTATTGACTTTAACGCATCCAAATCTAAGTTTAAAAAACAAATTAATCTACTACTATATGAGCTGCTTCTTTTACAATTTCTTCTTTATGCTATCAAAGTAAAAATCTCTCATATTATTCATGTGATCCTCATCGCCATGCAATCTTCATTCAGACATTTAAATGCTAACTTTATTGGAGGAGCTCGCGCCTTCGAATGTTATCTGAAACAGATATATGGCGCAATACAAATGCTGTTCATCATCATCATCATCATCATATTTACGGTGCATAAACATGAAAACAGCATGACAAATTATTTTCTCAATGTACTTTTCTAATTACATAAAGTACGTACACACTTGTCGTTATTATCTATATATTTACATTCCAAAACCACTTGAGGAATCTTTTTAATGACGTGTTTGTGTTTTTTGTACTGATCAATAACAACAGAAAACATCGACTAACAGCAGAAGTAGCAGCAGCAGGAACAACAAAACCCTTAACTTTAGATTACTACGTATGCGCAGAGTAATGGAACACGCGTTTCTTTTTTCTCCGATAGTAACGTCATCTCAGGAGGTAATGTATTGGCTCAGGTGCTCGTGTAATAATGACCTTCTTCGACAAAAAGAGGAACATGTCAACATTTCAACAAAACAAAAAATTAAAAAAGTGTCAAATAAGAAAATGTATTTGTAACCTTACCAGAAAGATGGAATATGCATGTCTTCTCATAATATTAACATGCCCAATTTTACTAATGTCAAATTAAATCACCCTTGTTTTTACGACGCTTGTGCGGCTTGTCATTTGAAAAAGGAAGTTTCAACTATGCGTAGGTTGTCTCTTACTTCCTTATGACAAGTAGTGCATTTGTACTTCATTTCTTATATATATATAGGTTTTTCTCCAAATATCGCACTATACCTGAAGGCTTGAATACTAACTACACTCCGGAGACATGATCCCGCATAAAATTCCCCGTCATTAGTACCTGAAGTTTCCCTCCTGGCAGGATACCTTAAAGGGTCAATATTCTGTACGACACCCGAAGATACACAACCGCTCGCATTGCATGCTGGGCAGGCGAATGAAAATGACGTCATTATAATTGAACTTTTAAATTGATAATGTCTATGCGCTGGAACTGGGCCCCGCAAATGTCAATGGCCAATCAAGATCACCGATGCATGTCCAAGACTGCGCTTTAACTATTTAGAATCTTCGTTTTAAATTTGCAATTGGTCACAAACCTTGGAGCAAAAATTCAACACTTGGCATTTGCATTAATGTATTTAAAGAGCATGTCAAAGCACAGTCAAACAAACCTTTGAATGTGCATCACTTATGAAATATGATGCATTATTGCACTTTTATTGGGGAAATAGATAATCGTAACAAATTTTAGTTTAAATTCGGTAGGGATTATTCGAGATTCAATTTTAGGTAAATAAAGGCCGAATCCGTTCAAAAGTAATCCATCTCTCTCTCTCTCTCTCCCCCCCTCTCTCTCTCTCCCCTCTCTCTCCCTTTCTTTCTCTCACACAAATCAAAACACAGATCATCCTTACGAATGTGTATGTAGTCTAAACTCACATCTAAAGTAGATAGATAGATAGATAAATGGTATTTATTGATTCATTTCCATGTATCGCAGTTACAAGTACAATTGAATTGTGCATGAATAAAACATTGATGGTGAAGACAATTTTACATTTCAAGAGATATCACAGTAAAAAGTAATTGAATTGCACATTAGTAAGTTGCTGGAAAAAAGCAAGTATACATTTCTAGGTGTCACAATACAATCTACATAATTATTAAGACCGTGTATATACTATATACCATTAATCTTATACAATACTTCAATCTAAAAAAATAAGTTAAAAAAGAAGGAGAGGTGGGAAAGCAGGCGATAGAGAAAGAAAGAGAAAGAGAGAAAGAGAGAAAGAGAGAGAGAAAGAGTGAAAGGGGACAGATAGACAGATCAAATGTAGTGGATGTAATATGATTCCGATTGTTCTCTCTCTCTCTATCTCCCTCTCTCTCTTTCTCATCCCTTCTGTCTCCCTTGCACCCGTTATTTTCTGCCCTCTCTCTCTCTCTCTCTCTTTTCTTTTCTCCCCTCCACCCTCATCGTTTGATTCAGCCGGGTTCGAACCAGGACCCAAGTTCGATACAGAGCCACGTCTTTCGAATGGTGATGTTTAAAGGTTTGTGCCCAGACGTAAATAATCATACCTGATTGATACACGTCTGTAAAACCCCAATACACACACACACACACCCATCTCTCTTTCTCTCTATCTCCCTCTCTCTGTCACTATGTCATACTCTGTCGTTCTCCTCTCTGTCTATCTCACCTTGGCAATCATTCCTGCTTATCTTTTTTCCCGCTCTCTAACGATCTTTCTATTTCCCGTTTCTATATGATTCTTTAACTTTCTCCTTCTATCATTTTCCCCTTCGCTCTTTCTTCCTCCTACATGATGCGTATATTGTGTTAGCAAAGAATTATTATGCTGTATGTTTTAACATTCAATATCAAGTCTGAAGACATTTACATATGATGACAACATTTCAAATGTGACGGATCTGTACTAACCGACTCGTCCTCTGATGATTTAAGATGACAGTTAAAGAATCGCTCGCTCTCCCCTGTGACTTACGACCTTTTTGCATGAAACGGCAGAAGAGACAAACAACTCCTTACAGTTTAATGAGATGGGTAAGCAAAGCTAACCGCTGAATAGTCCTCATTATGACAAGGTAATCAAGTTCATTTATTGCTTTCATTTGCGAAACTAGGCCAGCATGCCGTACCAATAAATGCCGGTACACATGTAATTTGCTTTCGTCGATCACGAATCCTTCATATCGTGCAAGACAAAAGCAAGCGCGCATCCTTTATAATGAGTGTTTGCACGCTGGTTGGTATTTGAATAAGGCCGTGTTATGCAGACTCTTTTTTTTTCTCTCTCTCTCTCTCCCTCCCAGTCTCTCTATCACTCTCTCTCTCTCTCTCTCTCTCTCAATCTCTCTCTCTATGTTTCTCTGTCCCTTTCTCTGTCTGTTTCTCTGTCTCTGTCACTGTTTCTCTGTGTTTGTGTGTCTCTCTCTCCCCCTCTCTTTCTCCCCCTCTCTCCCTCTCTTTCTCCCTCTCTCTCGCTTACTCTGTTGTCTGGTAGTTACTATAATATATCATCTTTGGTAGATGTGAATGTAGATTATCCTATTGAACGCATCTGTACTTCCACCCCCTTCCCCCACAAATTTCTGTCTGTCTGTCTCTGTCTCTGTCTGTCTCTGACTGTCTATTTTTTTTTCATTCTCCTACGATCATCCCATCTCTCCTATTTCTCTCCATTACACACACACACACACACACACACTAACATCACAGCTTTGCCAAAGTTGTCAAAATATTACATTTTACATGGGATTGGAAGAAGGATGGCGTAGAAGGCATTTTAATGGTAGAGTTTACTGGATATTGGGAGAAGAAAAGGTCTCAAAGATCTTGTTTTGTGCTCTAAAAGCTAGGATCGTAAAACCGTCATTTTCCTACATCATTGTACATAATACAGGTTCATATTTCCTGGCACAAGAGAAAATTTAATACACCATTGAAATGTCTAATTTAATAATATAACATAAATTCTGTATTAATTTCATTTCCGCTTTTATTCCTTTTTTCATGTTAAATTGTTTTACACAATTAGCATATACTTTTGTATAGAAATTGACAAAATATAAAATTAACAATTGTATTATTTTTGTTTTATTATTATCATTACATTTACAATAAAATAGGGCAAAACACCCACCTTTCTTCGTGCTTATCTTCATTTCGGTTTGCATTTATTCAGATCAAAAGTTTGCAGGACATAGCCAAGAAAACAAAGTTTCCATGGTTTGAAAAGATCACATTATATGCTCATGTGAAGCACTTTTTTCCTACCTTGACTCGTCTGATGGATAGCCTTGGTGATAAGAGAAAGAGGAGATATAGAATGGATGTAAGCCGAGGATGAGATGAGAGATGAGATGTCTTTGGTGGGGTAGGTGTCTCGTCTTACCTCGCAATCTAATAAACATCTTTCCAATATCACCGTTCTGCTTACCCCAATATTTGCCCAAACCATCATTGCATTACCGCAAAATTCGACCGCCCCCTCTCCCTCCTCCCATCTTTCATGCGGCTTTCATTACCGCTTTATATTATGCCACAGGTATATTCTTACTGTGCCACATTGTGTTTAGCATTAGGTATACCCAAAGTGTCAATATTGTTTGACTGTTTTCAGTGCGAGGTTAATCTATACCGGTGTTAAATCGTGGAGCAAGTCATGACCAGAAGTGGGTAATTTAGCAAAGCAATTGTGTTGCAGCAAACATTGTTCAGTCAATTGGTGCATGTTGTTGTGCAAAATAGTCAATTTCATTCGTGCGCCCATCCGGCATGTTATGGGAACGGTTGATTTATTTCTACCCCCACCCCCCATTCTCTCTCTCATCCCCCCTCACACACACACACTCTCTCTCTCTCTCTCTCTCTCTCGCTCTCTTTCTCTCAGTTTGTCTCTCTTTGTCTCTTTGTCTCCCTATTCCCATTCTTTCCAACAATATTGCACCAGTCGTATAGCGTTCGGAGATCACGGCTATATAGGTAGAATTTCATGTAGAGACTGTTACATGTAACATTAAGAGACGAATAGCTAAATGTCCTATGAAAAAGGAGACTCCTAAAATCCTTGCTCGTTGAATATCCAGGCCTGTGAATATCTGTTCACAAAACATGCATATATAAAGATAATATCTAGTCAAATCATGATGAAAGCATCAACATTATAGTGGATAGCAAACATCTCAAAAAAATTAAACGCAAATCGCGTTCGCACCACCCAGATATTTATGTTNGTGAAGGGGGGGGGGGCGTGGGAGGAGGGGGAGAGCATTTATCTAAGCTGGCAACTTCATGGAAAGCGGAATAGCCTCGCATTTAACTGATCGACATGACGCCAACAGTGTTGACATAAAGAGATATCTCTCTTTTGACATACTGGTAAAAGTACAGTACCGGGTCACCTGTTCTAAGCCCTCAGAAGAAAAAAATCTAGGAAAAACACAAGCTACAAGACAGAAGAAGTAGCATCGATAAACAGCAATGAATGTGTAGAACTGTTGTCAGTACAGTAAAAAGGTACATATTGTCGGAGTAATATTGCACTTTCGCATGAAAAGCATGAAATATGGCGTGTGTTGAGGTTAAGAGGTTTCGCCCCCATGTCCTGTATCTTTACACTAAATATAATGATCAATATTAGAGGTGAATAATTAATTCACTATTCCACTTAACTTCATGAGAACCGTTAGTTATCTGAAACAGTGGGAAGTTGAAGATATCCAAAAGCTGTTCGGCGATGCGTCGTTCATAGTTACTTCGTTTTTAATTTGTTCATAACTATATACTTATTTAATAATCGAAAACGTTGTAATACAGAGAGCAACAACTAGTGAACTTGTCTCTACATGTACAGTCGATTACTGTCACCTCCGTTTTTTTAGTTTATCTTGAGAAACCTTGCAGAAAATAAAAATGTTTTAAAGAAATACTACTTACGACAAAGAGTGCAACCTACTGAACTTGTCTCTACATGCACAGTCGAATACTATTGCCTCCATTTTTAGTTCATCTTGAGAAACCTTGCAGAAAATAAGACAAGAAATCTTTAACTTCAACTTTAGAGATGAATACAAACAAGATCCCTGCAGAATAACACCGAGAGCAAAATACTAGAAGGGAAATATCAATGACATAGAGCTGAGCAATTAAATCGCATTGGCCTTAGTTATAGCAGGTGCACGCGTCGATAATCATATTAGATTTTCCACCGAGAATCAATACAGCGGTGGAGGTATTTTAAAAGAGACACTATACCTAACTTGAAATCGACCCAGAATATAGGGGTGGATCTGAACAATCGTTTCTCGCGTGCCAGACTTCGAGAAAGCTCTGACTGAAATTTGACTTTCGATTAAATCTAGCTGTTTAACCTTGCGTAGCACAATAGGGGATGTATATGTTTCACAGGTAGGTATCAGATAGTTGGTATAAGACCGTGACGTTTTTTTTTTATAATTGTTATTATCAAATAAAATGTACATTTGATACAAAATAAACAAATAAATCTTCACAAAAAAATACATTATCATAAAATGATTCAAAATACAGCTTTCGAATAAAAATACATGGATAAAGTATATTATGTTGTTCATATAGGTTACATATCCACTTCGTGTTTTTGTTTAAAACATTTATACAGAAAATATTACTATTAAAACACTAAAAAGGGAAAGATTAAAAGAGAACTTTGAATACAGAGAGGCAAATTGGATAAGAGGGGTGAAGGTCCTGTGATAAAGGGACCATACAGAAACACAAACCTCATTACCATATTTCTGTACAAGAAACAGGATCGCAAAGGGACCATCGAAATTATTATCTTGCCATTTTTGACAACCTTTTCCGCCCTTTTTGGAATGTGAGAACATTACAGTGACTAAAGGCCTGGTCACACAGAATGGACGCATGGGGGACGCACGGTCAGTGCATTTTAAATTTACAATTCTGGCCAGTGCGTTGTCGTTCGCTAGGCGTGCGTCATCATTCGTTATTCGTTCGTCGACAGCGCTGGTCCCACGCTATGCCTTCGTCGTTATTAACTGTGTGCGTCGGGATTTGTTTTGAGAATGCTCAAAAGTGTGCGCGGGGCTCGACGCATGAATGTACACACCAAAGGCACGCCAGACATGCGCGGAGCGCGCTAGACCAGCGCCAGACATACGCGGTGCACACGCCCTGTATACGCACAGCGAGCTAGCTACACGCAGTGCATTTTGTGTCAGCTCGCTAGTTTTTCCAAAGTCATGACATAAGTTAGGCACACGGCCTTTTCCGATTTCCAATGCGCAGGCCGGGCGTCGTCTTTGCTCTGTTGAGAACGCGGTGCATGCGTGTACCATTCCTCCAGCACGCTAGGAACACGCTAAGCATTTTAGTGTCAGCTCGCTGTAGCTTCGACAAAAGTTGGGCGCTCGACAACGCACTGGACAAAATTGCAAATTTCCAATGCACTGCTCGTGCGTTCCCCATGCTTCCCCTCTGTGTGACCGGGCCTTTACATGGGAAACCAATGTGGTATTTAAATTTTCCTCCACTTGACGTTTCGTAAGTCGTTGCGATCGTGTCAAGAAAATGATATGTCAGGAAATCTATCGGAAAAGGGGACCTTGGGGAAAATTTCCAGCTTTCATTCTGAAGTGAAGAACAGGAGGGAAAAAAGGGATTACTTCGTATCATCGTGTCATCCCGTCGGGTCGGGAAGACGTGACCCAGACCTTTTGAGAAAACACGCCCCTTCATTCACGAAATGCCGAGGTCAGTGTTTGTGAAATGAACCCTCTAATCTACTAATTGTCTGGTCCACTTTACCCGACACTTTGTGAAAGTCCAAGGGCAAATTTACGACAAGTCGCGTCGCTAACGTTCGTCTTCACACGGTATTCCGTTTTCGTTTCACCACTGGTTTTGTATCGCGACCACACGACCTGACGCGATGACCCTATTATTCGAAGCAAGCTGAATAGAAATAGCTTTTGAAATCGAAACAATAGTAAAGATGATTCACGTAACCGTAACCACAAAATACCTATTGTTCGAAGATGACGTTCACCATTTTATCTGTTCCACTGACGTTAAAGATATATCGGGCCATGTATACATTTATTTATACCGGGTGAGTTTTGCTTCGAGAAAGTAGATCCTTTGCGAGGCAACTCTTAAATTGCGTTCTGGTCGCGTGATTGCACTGTATGCTCCGTCTGAAACCATTTTGGAAAGGATAATTAATTAGTTAATAAGAACTGGTCGATGCAGTGAGGTATTTGAATATCAAACATAATAATTAATTTAATATTGCTGAGAATGTCATGCACTGCACATAAACTCTTTTTTTTAACTGCGAAAAGCAGTAAGAAAAGCTTGCTTAAGAACTGCATATAAAATTGTATATGATTTGGAGTTTAAAATCAACACATTGATCAATAAATGTGTTCGATTTATTGACAGTAATATGCACTACATATACATAAAATGGGAATACTTTTTTTTTTCAAACTTTACTATGAAACCCAACGTTCCGTTTAAAAACGAAAATTGTGTAAAAACGACAATCGTGAAATGGCAGATCTAGAGCCGAAGAGGTAGAGTTTGAAGAGAATCGGTTCATGCTTCAGCCAGGAGAATACTCCGATGCATGTAAATACATGCCTACAGGCTTTACCAATACGCCACGGTATTTTGTACGCCTATAGTTTATGTATGTAATTACCTTGGTTGCATGCTCTGTTGACTTCTATCCATATATCTAACCATAGGTGTTGGGCCCCAAAACTCATCAATCTAATTGTACATTAGGGATGGTTGTGTGCGTATTAAAGGGACGACTTACCTCTACACGACACGTTAAAATATCACCTACATCACATTGACGCAATGCCTGAAGTAACGTTGTGTTATATGTGCGTGCGTAGGTGTGTGTGTTTTTTTAAATACATTTAACAAATACATTAACTTAACAACGTGTAGGCTACACATTTATATATACAAAGACAAATTACATTTATCGGTTAACAGACTGACTAATTAAAAGTACATGTATAATCATGCGTTGGTATACCGGAAACTATGTATTTAGGGTTTAATGTTATGAGCAAGTCCTTTTCTTTTCGGATCGTAGTAGACTCGGATAGTATGTGTTGGCTGTAAAAACATATTCAACTTCCGCCAATTCATAACCATGAAACATAAATGTGTCTGGGTCTAACGGATACGTCACCGGAGGGTGGATCACATAGTCCCGCCCCGACAGGAATATCCTTTGGCAAGACATTAATCTACATTTGCCACTCTCCGAACAGGTGAAGTAAATGAATACCCGGTAGAAAGCCGTTCCATGGATGCTTAGTAGCGCCTTATATTAGTAGGAACTTTTAGATTTGCGCGTCGACGGCTTTGACTGCAATGTATGACGTCATTTTAAGGCACTGCGCATGCGTCACGTTGTCTCAGTCAGCGATCGAGAATGCGTCAACCTTGATTTTCCTAAATCTAGTACGGTACTAGTATGCCGCGTGCACGCGCTTGCACGCTCTTGCATGCATGTATATCGTCGAGTGAGTCTAAGGTTTCTAATTGTAGTCAACATGGGTAGTTGAGTACACTGACACGCATGATCAGTCGGCGTTCGTCGTGTTCTCGTCCACTCAATCTAAAAGTCCATATTATGGCAGGCCAGCTACAGCCGGTGTAAACATTATTTAAACGTAGTAGAGTATATTCATAGAGCAGCTGAACTTTATAAATTGACCTATCATTATTATCATAACATTGCAATATTGCGACGCGATAGCAGCTTGTTTAGGAGCAATCATTTTTCTATTTATAAATTCATTAGTGTCCTTATGGGAGATTTCACATTGAATGGAAAGCTCGTAGGCTTTATTTCCAAATCGAGGATTGTCATCATATTAATATTTCTACCGCGATAGGTGAATGTACCCTCCCCTACCATTAGACTATTAGTGAATTGCGCCTAATATAAATGATTTTTTTTTTAATGCATTACTAAAACCTCCTCACAATTACATCAGTCTGCCGTCAAGCAGACTTAGGGAATAAATGGATTGGAATGAAAGCATGTTTTATTAATCATAATCCTTTCGTTAACCAAAATCATTTAATGATAGAAAACTCACATTATTTTCCATTAACTGTTAATAGTTATTTTACACTCATTTTGTAAATGTCTGTTTCTAAGTAAATGTCAGTACATCACATTTAATCACATTATACATCAAAAGATGGGGCGTTCATATATCATTCACTAAAACAGAGGTGCGAAATATTGTGGTTTAAAAAGTAAACCAATATGGCATTTAGGAAATGCTTTCACTAGCAAACGTACAGTTCAACACAACTGTCAAACTACATGGTGGTATATATGTAAATCCATTGTGATGGCTAATAAACGGGTTTGCTGTGTGTGTATGTGTGTGTGCCTTTAGCTGGTCATTTCCCCGGCCCTTTAGTAATCAAATATTTACATCATCTTGCAGTTATAATGGGCCCCAAATACATGTATAATCCCAAGGTGACGGTGTCAATTTGCAATTCAATTAGGAATGTCCAAGGTTGAATGCAATGAAGCACCAGAGGAACGTTTGCAAAGAATAAGATCGAATTTAAGTTGGACTTAACTATGACAGTACATTAATGCCATTGTTTGCTTTCATCATTATGATCTTTAGACAGTATTATTTTCTTCTATAATGAATTAGCAAAAGATAGAAATTCCGTAGATTTGCGCCCATGATTTGTACGTCCTTTGATAGACCAATGCCAGCAAACGATGAGAGCAAACAGGGGCATGGATGAACTTAAAGCCGACCTTATTTTTTGTGAAAAACTCCCTTGGTATAACATTGTAATATGAACGAGCGATTTGTTATTACAAGCTGCGCTGCATCAACACGATCAAAAGTTAATTATCATTTTATCTTGTCATTGTAATACATTTTGTGAGCTATTCATGTTTATTTTCTATGTAGGCAAATTGTGCTTCATTTAACTCGAGTTTTTGTAACGCATGATTGTTGATATATGGCAAGAATTAGGTCACAAACGATGAGCGGTTGAAAGAGTCTGTACCGTAGACTACTGTGGGAGAACGGGTAAAGCCAGGAATGTACGTGAGCATCCGCTCCGTATGAATATTGATTGTTTTAATTTATATCAATTTTAGCTCCGTCTCTCTCTCTCCACTGCTATCCTGTATGGGTCTAGCCGGTAACGGATCAATATGTAAAAGTTATTATTGTCTACTAAAACACACTTACGGAAAAGTGTTATTTCAAGGTTAAATAATAGAAGGTAAGAGCCAACAAGAGAG
>BEXV01000791.1:22978-34361 GCA_003118195.1 Hemicentrotus pulcherrimus | reverse complement strand
CCCCCCCCCCCCCCCCCGAGAATGACGGAGGGAAAGGTGAACAAATACTGTTGTTGTTGTAGTTGTAAAAGTAGAAGTAGTAGATAATCTTGATGACAAAAATGATAGCAATAATAAAAAAAAAAACAATTACAATACAAATAATAAGTATAATAATAGTAGTAACAATAATGAAACGCTATAATGGAGAAGAAGGAGGTGAAACGAAAGGAGAGAAAAAGTAAGGTGAAGGGGAGAAAAAATAAAACACATGAATGAGGAAGATAGTAATGAAATAAATCATCAAAAGAAATAAAACAAACATTATGAAAACATGGCAGATGAACACTGTCATTGATTGTTTAATAAGTACATAAAACGATTACAGCATAGGTTATTTATAGCTCCGAAAAGGGACTCTAATTCTGCAGACCTGGTTCATCCCATGGCATCAAAATCAGTATAAAGGTTTTAGAGTATAGCGTCACGAAATGTGACACTCATAACTCGGCCAACTATTCCCAAACTGATTCACAAAATAAAAACATGAATATTCTGACGTTGACAGACATGCCTTTGCAAAATGAATTAGACGGCGATGACGAAGGTTTTTTTTATGAAATATATGATGGGGGATGAAGACAATGACGACGGTGGTGATGATGGCAATAAGACATGTCGGGCTCTAGTGTAGAAGTGTCGTGGTCTGGTGGATAAGTCACCGGAATCTCGATCACATGGTTCACGGTTCGAGTCGCTCCGCGGCACTAGTAACCTATGGCTAGACATTTATCTACATTTTCCACTCTCCACCCAGGTATATCCATGGATATCATGTTGAAATGTATTCCTTAAATGCTTGGAGTGCCAAAGGACAGTTGGCTAAAGCCAGGTTAATAGTAATAATGTGCAGGTGTCTTGTGCTGTGATGGATATGTGCGTGATTATTGAAGTGATACCATTCATGGTGAGAAGAAGACGAAGAAGAAGAACAACAAAGAAGAAGAAGAAAAAGATGAAGATACCGAAAAATAATTTCCATAATAATGGTTGCGAAGTTGAATATTAGTGAAAGTAGGGATTAAGAAAGAAAAAGGGGATTATTTAATAATGTTACAAAGATATGTATACACCCAATTTAACACAGTTGTGAGTGTTAGTCTTTTACTCACTTATCGTATCAAAACAATTTAATCTGATGATAAATTGTCCCCTTGTCTCTTTGTCTNTTAATAATTTTTTTTACTAACCCTCTTTTATTCTCTCCCATCAAAACGTTATTTTTACTCGCATTAAGGCTTAACTTTCGTCCATAATTCATTGAATGCGCATTATTAATCTACAATTCATTATTTAAATATTTACTTTTACAATGATACCATGAGTCACCCGTGGGTAAAATTTATAATTTTAATTAATTCTATCTAATCGTTGACATACGATGTAATAAACAATTTAAAGCTTTAAATCTAGACAATACCTGAAATGTGTATTTCCCCAGCCATGCTCTTTGCGAACGGACTAGTATTCTCTTTTTTTAAAGCGCTGTAATCATCTGTCACCACTGTCAAGATTATGAGGAAAATATCGTAATCTTTTTATTTTTAATTACTGTTATCATTCAGCGCATATTTGTGTTGGTTTGGTTTGGTTTGGTATTATTTTCCCTGTAAAAATTCAATACATACAAGAATACAATTTACAAACAATACAAATCAAGAATGCAAAAACGGCTGGAAAGCTCTATTCAGAGCCATTATTAAAATGGCTCTGTTCTTCCTAGAGGTCCAGATTCTTCCTATAGGTCTAGAATGCAGTGTGTCTGTTTGCCATTTTGATGAAGACTTCTCGAAACAAGTTTATTGTAGTTTTACTTTTCTATCTAGACTAGGATCATTGGGGACAGGGCGACAGAAAACCCGATATGTAATAGCTATCGAGTGCGTCTCCATAGAGAGTTCCATAGTCTCGAAACGTAAAGGAAATCAATATAGAACGTGTCTGTTTAACACGAAGACATGACTATGAATAACTCTCACATAAAGCACCGTAAAGTATTCGTGGATAGTTGTAGATCAGAAACCACTGTGCCTTCTTTTTTTTCTTTTGGTCAGAACATTTCTGACCAATGACGCGGACAAGTCAACCATTGTGGAGTAAAGTGGTAAAAAATGGTGAGCAAATCGGAATAGAACATAATACCAGCTTCACAGTATCACAGGACTTTAGATGATGACGTTTCAGGTTTAAAGCAAAGTCCCTTTATCATGTTGTACTAACATTAATAGTCACATTCGTACAGCACGCAATACTACGTTTCTAGCGCTTAACGTTGCAATTTTGTTACCTATTTCATTTGGTTCAACTGTTAGCCCGCGCATGGTAGTGGACACGCTCCACTCCCCGGGGAGTATTCTAGACAGGCTCCATTTTACAAGCACACATTTTTTCAATCTAACCACATGAATATTAGCATCCTGCTGGGTGGAAAGTGACACATATAGATTAATATCTTGCCAAATGACGTTTGTGCTGCGGTGGGACTCGAACCGTAAATAACGTGGTGTATAGTATGTAGACGTATAGCCTCCCTCACAAATGCCATTACGAACTGATACGAACGCCGTTCGAACGATTTTCAGACAATGGAAAAACATGGAGATTCGTACAAAATTATCGTTCGTAAGAACCTTTGTGACCGTAGCATATTCTGATTCAAGAGACCAATATATTGGTAAAAGCACCATCTTCGGTAGACCGGTTTACTAACATATCCAAAGCAATGGATCATATGGATGTCTCCTGTCTAGGGACCCAGTAGCGACTATTCCATTAACCCCTGACTTATAAATGATGTACAATACTTAAAATCGAGCCTGCATACATCACTCCTTGCTATCTCGGACAATCCTCGAGAAAGCTTTCCGAGTTGTCAAAAATTAGGACCGTTATTTAAACATTATGCATACAATTTGACAATGTTAGAAAACCGGTCAATCGCAACTCTATATTCAATGTGTCGAGGCATAAGCCCGACAAAACAAAATGTGAGCATCTTATTGCTTGTGTCTCAGAAGACATTGAAGAAAGAAAAAAAAAAGGGGGGAACAAAAGAAGATCGCCACTACCTCCGAAACTTCGACTCGAAGGCAATTTCATCGGATTACGTAATACCTACGTCAATAACGCGTTTGCACATTTCCAAAGATGACGCACAAGATGGCTAAAAATGTTACTTGTCAGATTTGCTTGTTCAAAAATAAAAGTATTATAGAATATATGATAGCACCTGTATGTTTCGTATTGTCAATGGCAATGCAGAAACCGTATCGGAGTATAGTCAGACTCAGAGCATGATATGGTATTATAAAATGTATTACATTTATAAGTACCATTGAGTAAGGGATGAAATCGAGTTTGACTCTGTCTAAAGGTAAGAAGCACCCTACATGGATTTAATTATGTAGTTTTCCAGGCGTTTACATGCTGTGCAGTGACAGAGTAAAAGAACCCTACGAAATGAGAAAATTGATCAAAGATTTTGTAATTCCTACTAAAAACTCCGTAGCCACCGCCCCCTTCTCTCTCCTTTCTCTCTCTCTCTCTCTCTCTCTCTCTGTTTTCCCCGTTTGGCCCATTTGTTGTTTGATAGCACAACAAATTAAATTTGTTCATTTATTTCAAAACATTCAATGTATTAAGACAGACCTTGATAATAACGATTATTTCTTAAGTAGGCACTATGTTTGCTGGTGTCTTACCTTTTATACAATTTTGTTTTAGCTTTGTGTGCAAAAAAAAAAGAAACACATTAGGGCCATGTAGGTCGTGAAATAAGATCATCGTTTTTTTTTTTGTTTTTTTTTTTTCTTCTCATACCAAATGTCACTTCCGTGTACAGAACCTATAAGGGTATAACATTCATAAATATTTGAAGCCTCTACCTGAAGACGAAATGAAGTTCGTTGGTAGCTTAGCAACCGCATGACTTCGCCTTCAAATTGTCCCCATGGACTGGTTGCGCACTGCCTAATGTACACACTAATGCGATGACATTCATCAATATTTAATAAGGACTCTAGGGTTATCACGCTACTTCGGCAAAGCAATGTCCGATGCAATGCAAAATAAGAGCCATGAGAAATCACTCACCAGTTTTCACGAATTCCACACTTGCCGGATCATCTCCCGCTTCCCCGGAGCTATGGCGCGACAGCTTGCCGAGTTCTGATGGACGTCTAGGGACTGCATCCAGCGCCGCCAATGTGGACGACATTGTGAAATGGTTATCGTCTGAAATACTCTTTTATCTTTCTGTTTCCAAATATGGGTGCAAATGTCGAGTATTGAATTTCCGGTTGGGGTTTGGTTAAAATCCTTTTCAATAGCGATGCAATATTACTTCAGTGTTTCCAGTCAAGCAACACGGTGTATAATGCATCTGTCAGCAGTACTTCTACGTCTACCACAACAAGAGCGAATACTGAATGCACACGCACGTACACTGCACGCGTTCACCGATACCTAACTGGCGCCTATTTTTACCTCCATTCGAAGCAAATGCACGACTCGCATTGTAATATTGTCTGCGCGCAACGGGCGCCACCAAACAGAGCAGCATGCATGGATCCATGCTGATAACACTGCGGCTGTCGGCTACCACCGACACCAATTGTTTCAGAGGTGGTGCTAGACTGCAGTAGGGTCGTCATTGTTAGGGGTAGGGGCGTTTTAGCAATAACATTGCCAACTTCTAGCCTTGCACCGCAAATTTCCAAAAAAAAATAAAAAAATGCACACGATAGAACTACTTTCGAAAACCAACTCAGGGGCAATGTTAATACCATATTATATTTCCCATGTTCGGATAACGTAATACGCCTTTGTCATGTTCCCATATTTCATAATGTGACGTACATGACCCCTGAAATTACCTGAGGCCTATTCTTTTTCAAAAGGAGTTTCGATCGTGTTATTGGTTTGATTTGCAGGTTAATAAAGGAAATTTAAGTCCTGATATTTAGTTGAACTTCAACAATTCATAACTTTCTTATCTCAATCACAAACCAAAAATCAAAATGCACGGACACTCCTAAATATAAGCGTTATAACAAAAACTACATTTATGTTTGCATTTTCGTTTCGCAGTTAAGAAACCTAAATCGCATCTATCGTCTAAATGAATTCACACCTTAATGTGTACATAGCAATATCTAATATTTCAATATATCTATACTAGAGAAAAATGTTCCATTCTCGCATTCCCATTTTCTTAAGTGGTTTTATTTCAAAGAATATTTCCCTTACAAAAATTCACAGTGATACAGTGGCGTACAACTCTCCCAATTGTTCCAACAAACAAAACGATTAAAGTGCCATGAACAAAAATATATGACTAGGGAAGGTTTATGTAAGGGGACCTTTAATGATACATCATCCATAATACATTCTTAGTAGAATCCAAAAGCAGAGGCGCTTAGCATAACATTAGGGGTTAAAGATGTTTCAAGTACACGGCAAACGAGAGTGTTTCCGCGACTACGTCACAATTTCCCTGACAAATTCCCAATTTGAGATTCGTACAGAATGATGCAGTGATTTCATATTACAAACGTTCATAAATTATTATCAATGTTCCGATATATTTTAAGGTTTCTCCAAACAGATAACACACCCTCCGAGCAAAATGCATCGATCTTTATTATCAATCCCTCCATCGCCATCACCAACACACTCTCACACACGCGCACGCACACACCCACACGCACACACCTTCTTCGTATCGAGGTACGTAACAGCTGTGCTAACGGACACTAGATGGCGACACTGTAAACCCTTCAAAAGTACAGGAGACCCTAGTCAGGAACATTGATACAAAGGGGAAAATTTGGTGTTTCAAAAACTATGCCCCCTCCCCCTCCCAAGAAAAATGCATTCAGAAAGGTGCCACACTCATTAATTTT
Organism: Hemicentrotus pulcherrimus; assembly: GCA_003118195.1. Classification (NCBI taxonomy): domain Eukaryota; kingdom Metazoa; phylum Echinodermata; class Echinoidea; order Camarodonta; family Strongylocentrotidae; genus Hemicentrotus; species Hemicentrotus pulcherrimus. Next base: position 28,419 of record BEXV01000791.1, on the reverse strand, counting down.
ATAGAAACTATACTCACAACATCATTTGTATAACTGCCAGAATAATCACAAACCAAATTCATTTTTCGTTATAGTGCATTTGCATAAATCACTCTTTATATTGAAAAATAACATGTCTCATACACATTTTGTATACAACCTATTACATTTTACCACATGTTTCAATACAAAAATGAGCAATAAACATACTATCGGAAGAGGTTGATCATCGTGGTAGATCATCGCGCAGCGCAGCGCACGATACAAAAGGCGCTTGCAGCGGCGATTGTCCACACTGCCTGACGAAGACTAGCAGTTAGCAGTCGAAACGTCGCAACTCTCGTTTGCTCTCTTCGTGTGACAACTGATCAACTACCAATCAAACATACTATCGTGTAAACTATGTGTATACAACTACTATGTACTATCAGGTTCAAGGAAACAAATAGTTTGAGGCAGCATTCAGCAATAAGGCCATCATTCCATTATATATTCCATTATATATTGAAATATTTTATACATAAGTTTTAAGAATACATGTATATCAGTAACAGTGGCTGAGTGGCTCTCTTAAATTTATTCGACTACACATATGTAATCAATCATTTTCTACACATACAATGTAATAAATGTACCCTTTCATGACTTTTAACCTTTACACAAATTTAAACTCAATTGCATCCCTTACTCAAAGGTATATATTGAGGGATCAGTGACATAAAGACGTAACTCCATTTTGAGAAAGTGGTATACATGTCACTGAGCACTTGGGCATTAAGAAGTTAAGTCTATGTTTCACTAGCCATTTGACTTCAATGGGGTATTGGGTGGAGTTAAGTCTTTGTGTTTCCTGGAAAGCCCACATTTTTCTGAACATTTTGATATCAAATACTAATTTAGGCAAAATATGGAGTTACGTCTTTGTATCACTAAACCCTCAATATAAATGTCATACATTTTATAATACCAAATCATGCTCTGAGTCTGACTATACTCCGATATGGTTTCTGCATTGCCATTGGCAATACAAAATACACAGGTGGTAGCATATGAATGGTACCCAATCACACCTTTGTGCTGATATGTCCAGCAGGTGCTTCGTGAAAACCCAAGGATGTGATACAATTCTTTCCCATTTTACTTTTGCACAATTTTAACATCTGAATAGAAACACAAGTGGTATCTGTTTCCATTTTCCCTCTCATTTAAAATCATTTAGACACCAATGAAAGTCAATTGTTTCCTTAATCAATTTAACCATTTTTTTTCTCCACAAGAAATTCATAGATTCAAATTCATAGAGGAGATAATACCCTTGGTAATGGCCTTTCTGTCCCTTGCTGAAAGCATATGACACATTCAGATAATAAATACAATACTATACCAGTTGACACATGATACTAAATAATAAACATTGTCATAAGCTAGACCATCAGCCTAAGGTCTGGGCAGACATGGACGATAATGATAAAAGTTAACGTGTATAATACTAATGACAAAAGTGGTCACATCTGCACAATACAATTATTGGGCATCAGTCAATAGACCATTTTTGTAATTTAACCAATTTAATGCTTTAGTCTTTGCAAAGTGCCTCTTTACAAATTATTTCATTTAACTGTAATGATTAGTTGTATTTCAATAGTCAGAATGCAAAATGCATATATTATGTGTTGATAACTTAAAGGGAAGCCATAATATTGATCCTAAAAAGCATCAGCTAATGAATGCAATTTGCATTCTAACTATTTAAATACAATGATTTGTTAGAGATGAAGGAAATAATTTGTATTGAGGCACTTCTTAAAAATGTAGGCATTAGATTTGGTTGCATTACAAAAATGGTTTATCAAGCATGGTGAAAACAATCCACATGATTTATGAACCAATATTACGTCAAAGGAGCAATTTTATGGGTCCTCCTATATTATCTTTGAGGTCTAATCTTAAAAATCACTTGCCATGCCATCCTAACAAGACAATAGCGATTTGTTGATGTCCACGTCAACATAGTGGACTGCTACATGTGACATCCTTTTAAGGCATTGCCAGTTCCTTACAAGGACATCACACTTCCTTAAAAGGATGCTACACGTAGCAGTCTACTATGTCGACGTGCAAATCATTAAGTCCATATTTACATTGCTCAGGGAAGCTCATTGGCATCAATCGTTACCAGCTGATCTACGAGAACATTTTCAAGTTCATTTTCCACATGCAAAATAGTGTAGCTATTCAGAAAAAAATATATCATTATCATCAAAGACCGACCAACCCATAAGATGATAGCAACACCCCAATACAGTGTGCTTTTCTTGTAATACAAATGTTGATCACATAATCTGTAACATCAGTGGTTGAATGGGTCAAGCATGTTTTGGCAATACATTTCTTCCAATACACTTGTAATATGCAGTACAAACAAACAGTGAGGCTTTTGAATAGTATATATACTGTTTGGTTGGTAAAGGCCTGAACTGAATAGACCATTTTCGTTGTGGAATCAAATTTAATGCAAAAATATTTGCTAAGTGCCTTTTTAATAGTTGTTTTATTCACCTTTCACAAATAATTGTATTTCAATAGTCAGAACGCAAACTACATGCATTGAGTGTTACCATTGAGGACTACAATTATGGCTTGTCCAACCACACAACAGTTATAAATACATTTTGACTATTGTAAAACAATTATTCATAACCTGTGATTGAAATAATGTGCAACAAGTACTAAGCAAACATTTGTGTATTAAATTTCATTATGGTACAAAAATGGCCTATTAAAACAAGAAAATGTCTTTGGTTTAGTCATGAGGCAACGAGTGCCAGAACTTGTTTCAGTACAACTCACCACCACTGACCTTTAAGTGTGCTATTTCCATATGGAATAAAGACATATTGGACAAAAATACATATATTAAACCATGCAGACTAAGAACAAAAATACACCGGAGTACTTTTTCCCAAAGCACTGTTAAAATGTAAACAACAAAAATACCATGCAACAAGCTCATAAAACAAAAAGTGAAACATACTGTATCAATGTTAGGTATTCTCATGAACACTTTATATATTGAATCTGTTGATAGACATGTTTACTTCATTGTTTCAAATTATGCAAAACTTAGTAAAATACTCTGATTTCTCACATGAGTATTGAATTAGAAACCAACCCAGGTGCCCACCCATCTCACCTTTAGCAGTGATTCAAACCCAGAACCTTGTAGTTCACAGTACAGAGACTTATCAACTAGACCACTACATTTCTACATGCTAGCAAATGTAGATGAACGTCTTGCCAAAGGCGTTTCTGTTGCGGCTGGGATTTGAACCCAGAACCCTGTGGTTCACAGCACAGAGACTTATAGACTAGACCACAAAACTGATACATGATTATATCAAAATGAAACACAGTGAATAGAGTTACTAACGTTGATGAAATAATAATATTTGTAAGAGAGAAATAAGAAGTCAACATCTATTACAGCACAACTTGAATACCAATGAATACATTGAACACATAAATGCATCTTTGTAAATGCAAAACAAAAATAAAGAGTTACATGATACATGTACAGGCAACAACAACAAATCATTCAGAATAAATGCATTTGCAGCATGACATTAACGTTTCCATCGGGCTATGAAAGATCAATTAAAATATAACGTGATTGTCTCACTAATAATAAAAAATCATAATACGCAGCATTTGCCTATGGCAATAGAAAGGAACAATAATTGAACCAGGTGGAAAGTTTGGAAAAATGTTGATCCAAAATAAACTAAAACCAGGGCTCGATGCTAACAGGTGCCCATTAAACATGGGTGCCCAAAGTCTAAGTCCGGACCCCAACATTTTCAGAATTTGCACATAGGGCTCAACACATGTAAGCCCAGAAATTTCAGTCCAGGGGGTATCTTACAAAGACTAAGATGGACTTAACTATGGCACCATGCCACTGTTGGCTCTCACAATTTACTGGCATTGGTCTTTCAAGGGGCGTTCAAATCATGGTTACAAATCTACAGATTTTACATTTGTTGATAATTCATTATTGAAGCGAAAATTATCATGTAAAGATCATAATGGTGAGAGCAAACAGTGGCATGAACGGCCTGCCATAGTTAAGTCCAACCTAAAGTCAATCTTAGCCTTTGTGAAACACCCCCCTGACTAACAACAGCAAGTAGCTTTGAGCCCTGCAATAGTCACCATTTACATGGAGGTGAACTATCAATTGTGACTTTGAGGCCCTGTTTCATGAAATTTGATATCAATAACAAATGATAAATTTCTATGAGAGGTTTGCTCTCAGCCAAAAAATTGCCATAGTTTATAGCAAAAGGGTAGCAAAGGGTAGCTTATGACAGTTATTGAAACTTTTATTGATAACAATCTTTTTTTGGTAACAGGGCCCAGAATTTTCAACCTGTTCACAGCAATCAGGGATAACTAATTCTCCATGAACAATAAGTGGCAAGAAAATAAACAGGTATATACAAATAATACCCTCTTTATTAAAGTAAGTGCATAAATTGGGCACATATCTATTACATCTATAACATTTGAATGTCTACCAAATTGACCCAGCACAATACAAAATAAGAGGAAAAGGAATACAAAAAGTGAGAAAAAAAACAAAGCTAAACAAAATTAGCTGTCTACCTTAATATTATATAATGTTGGCTACTGAATTCTCCAATCCCCAATTGGCTTTCTACAGGAAATGCCCAGTTCAAGTAGGAAACAGATTACAATTTACATTTGTTCCCCCTTTTTAGCCAAACTTCTTTCATAATTCAGTACATTATTTGTTTAGTATATATATTTCTATCAAACATGAGTAGAAACAATTGAAATACAAGTACTTTCTGGTAGATCCCTAAATTCAGGGATATATACATGTATAACAGTCAAACGACACTATACATGTGTGTGTGTTTTGTATATTTCTTTGTCTAGAATAGGTGTATTTAGGCTTATCTCACAAGTATGCAGAGACACAACCTGCTTGTTGTTGTTCTAAGGCACATGTTTTTATCAATAAGAAAGAAAATCAATTGGTTTCTAAACAAAATAGCATCTAAAAGCACACACAGCCTACATGACATTATATAATGTAATGTTTTTACAGCTCATAGAGGCATTTCATGAAAATAAAAGAGAAATAAGTGTCAGCAACATCAAAATATTTATTTGAAAAATCAATAAATATGAAGCATACCTTGTGAATATAGGATACTAAAATGCTCAATGGAGAACAATACTTGGGTAGCCCCAGAATTGTAATGGGTCAAAATGTCGCATCAGGAATGCAGAAACACTTAATCATTCAAAATCATAATGTTTTCACACAGACGAAGAACCACATCACTAGGAAATAGAGCTGGTAAATACATGACTTTGTGTGATCTCGACCAGGCTTATTGTTAACTTAACTTTCATTCATTTATGTATTTATT
>BEXV01000790.1:151851-164300 GCA_003118195.1 Hemicentrotus pulcherrimus | reverse complement strand
CCCCCCCCCCCCCACCCCTTCTATCTCTCTCTTTCACTCTTAATTTCTTCTGCACACCCCTTTTTTCACTACATGTTCTACATCAACAACAACAAATTTCTCTGATTGGTTCATCTTCTCTTTAATTTCAAAACACATCATATGGTCGGGTAACTATATAGCGCAAAAAAATCGTCCCAGATTAAACAAAGGGGTTTTTTGTGTTTATTTCTACAATTCTCATATCATCATAAATGTATCATAACATGTCAACATAAACACAAAACTGATAGCACCACAGAAAAATAAGGCAAGATGTATATTTCATTAAAAAAATATAAATTCCACTACTTCATACATTCATGTAAAAGATGTTTCACTCAATCACTACCAGGAAAATGAATTGTGCCATTTCATCATTTGTTAGTATGAGATGCATGCAAATTTCGAAATAATTCAAAATCAAATACTAACAAAAATACAGCACACAACAGTTTCAAACTGCACTATTTCATTATTTGACCGAATGTTCATAAGATGATTGCAACTACTTTAAAGTTGGCTGTACTATTTTGGCCTGGAGGGTTTGACCACACAGCGTGGTCAATGACAGGTGGCTATCTCATCAACTGAGGCTCTCAAATAACATAAGAGGATCATGGGTATCAATGGTCTACGATTATGTATTGTTTTCTATATAGAGGGAGCAAGTAGCTACCATGCAGTAGGACAGTGGGGCTTTAAAAAAATCAACCTAAGGCAATCTATATAGCCGCGTGCGTTACCTTTTGAAATTTGCGAACATGACAATGATGTAATACATAATCTGAACATGATTTCTTTAGGACATAAGAAAGGGTAATGCAACTGCAATTGACTTTTTTTTTAAATAGTTGTGATGGTGTTTCATGAATAAAGTACTTGGTAATGAAAATGTACATCGAGTAGAGCCTTTGGCATCACCAAAGCAATGAAATATTGAGGATGGCATAAAAAAGGAGGACTTCTGATTGTTGGCTAAGAGCAACAAGGGATTTGACCTGAACTCTGCTTTTAATAATATGCTGATATGGCTTCCAGCAGACGATATGTACCTCAAGCCAATGGATACAAAAATATTTTCTAAAGACATAATAATACTTTTCCAGATCACAATTTGGGAATTAATTCAGTAGAGTTGTTTTCATAAATTCAGTCAAAATCAGGTCTATTTCAATTAAAGAAAATATATAAGCAACATTATTCTCCACCTCTATACACATCGTTGCATGACAGTATCAAATCTAATACCTACATGTACAATTTGTCGTAGACAGAAAACTTCTCTCATTAATATGATTATGCGTCAAAGAAAAGGTTGAGAAAAGATCAAAATAATTAGTAAACTTTTTCATTCTTTTTATATCACTTTGGAAGAATATTTTAATGGAAATTTTTCCAGAAAAGGCTTCCTCTTCAAATGCCTCCATATATGAAATATGGAGATACCTGTATACGGTAGATGAAAAATTTGGACCAAATGCTTATACCACACGAGTGTGTAATCCCACATACACAGTTTTGTGTATTACATGCGATTCATGTAATGAAAGCAAACTAAGTGAAATTTGTCCTTGCCTGGTCCAATGATTAATGGAGTGCCTTCATGTCATAATGTGACGGAATTCTACATCACAAAAAAAGTATTTGAAACCATGGATCACAATGTGAAATCAATTTTATTAAAACATGGTTGCCTTTCACTTATTAAATCATGATTATGCCGTCTTCTTGAGGTATTGTTATGTGGAACTAGTGTTACATTATTTTGCCTTTTGGGGGCACTGCAGCTCAAGTTCAGCCGAATCAATGACAAATGATCGGTACTTAATGCAACTATTGCACTAGAAATGTTATCTGTCTAGTTGTGATGGCAGCGGTGGGATATAATAGTTGAAACCTCCATCTGTCATTTCATTAAAAGTCCATTTTGATCTGAAGCATGTCTACTTTGAAGAAAAGCATCTGCTGCTTTAGGTTTACATAAACATATGAAGACAAAAAAACAACATATTATTCATTGCAAAAAGAAAGAAAAGGGTTTGCAGATTGGGTTTTGAAATACTGGTATCCATTTACAAAATTTTGAAACAAATATATGCTTTAAAATAATCATAATTAATTACCGGTATATATGAAGCAACATTGTAAGGGTGATTACAGAGGTAGGATTGTCTATGAAATTACTAGATATAATGATGATATGATCTTATAGATATTAATACTGCTGTACAAACACATTATCAAATATTAACACCATGTTTTAAACATCTTCTATTGTTCAGGTTTCAGGAATGTTTTTATTCCTACTCTTAGACAAACCAATGGACAAATCAACTACTGTCACAACCTCATGGAAATAGAGGTACCTTTATTGCAACTTTTCACCTCTGTGTAACTTTACATGCTTCTCAAGATGAGATTTTCTCATGAATGCCATATCACACTGAGAACATTCAAAAGGCCTTTCTCCTGTATGCGTTCTTAAGTGGTCGGCTAGATGACCTTTTTTAGTGTACGCTTTAGAACAGTGAGAACACTGATACGGCTTATACCCCGTATGTGACTTCATGTGACTCCTGAGGTTACATTTTGAGGTAAAAAACTTGAAACACTCTGTACATTGAAAAGGCCTTTCCCCTGTGTGGACTCTTATGTGTTCAACCAAGCGCGTCCTGACTGAGAATTTCAAAGGACAATACGTACATTCATGAGGCTTTTCCCCTGTATGTGTTCTCATATGCCTTCTGAGATGGGACTTTGTCATGAAGGACCAATCACATTCAGAACACGGAAAAGGCCTCTCACCGGTATGAGATCTTTCATGTTCTGTTAGATGATACTTGTTGGCAAAGGTATTGCCACAGTGGGTGCACTCTAGGCGCTTGCGTACATCATGAGATTTCATGTGCCTTGTGAGATCCGCCTCAAAACTAAACATCTCCCCACATTCTGAACACTGAAAATCCTCCCCTGATTTTACCTCCGTATGGATAAGAACATGTTCATCAAGCTGATTTTGTTCACAGAATGAACTGTCACAAAAGATACATTCAAAAGACCCTTCTCCTTCATGAGTTCTCATATGTGTTGTGAGATCCGATTGCATAGTGAATATCTCGCTACACTCGGAACACTGGAAACTCTCCTCTACCTCTTCACCAGTATGTATTCTTTCATGTTCTTCTAGAAGACACTTTTCAGAGAATGTACATCCACAATAAGTACATTTATGATGACCTGTCTCAGGATTATCTGCATTATGTACCTTGGAATTTTTCCTGAGACGAGATTTAGAGACGAATGATGTGTTACAACTTCTTACATGTTCAACAAATTGAATTTTATCTGAAAAGGATTTAGTACAATGTGAACATTGATAAGCTTTTTCTTCATCGTGGGTCTGACTAGGAGTGGTATCCATCTCACTACATTCAGAGTTACGGACATCTTCTCTACCATGGTCATCTGCATTGCCATCTTTAGACAGTGTACTGCTATTTCTAGTATCTGAGTCATTTTCAGTGTGTATTTTAGAATGCACAGCTAGACTAGCGCGAGTAGGAAACCATTCGTTACACACTGGACAGCGAGGTGCATTTCTTGTATGCTTCTCAACATGATCAGTGAGATAGCTCAGCGATGAGAATGTCCTCGAGCAATAGGCACACTTGAGAGGCTTTTCTCGAGCGTGTGTTCTCATATGCCTTGTAAGATGGGACTTTGTCATAAAGGACCAACTGCATTCAGAGCAGGGAAAAGGTCTCTCACCGGTATGAGATCTGACATGTTCTGTTAGATGATACTTATTGGCAAAGGTATTGCCACAATAGGTACATTCAAGGCGCTTGCGTACATCATGAGCAGTTTTCATATGTTTTGTGAGATCCGCCTCAAAACTAAACATCTCCCCACATTCTGAACACTGAAAATTCTCCTCTGACTTCACCTCATTATGGATTAAAAGGTGTTGTTCTAGTTGACATTTTTCAGGAAATCTAATACCACAAGACTTACTAGTACACTGAAAAGGTCTTTCTGAAGCATGTGTACTCATATGTGTTTTGAGATCTGACTCTGTCACAAAAAGCTCATCACATTCTACACAATGGAACAGCTCCTCAGAGTCTTCTGTCATATGAATTCTTATGTGTTCATCTAGTAGACCTTGCTCAGAGAATGCACTACCACAATAAATACATATGAAAGACTGTTCTCCATCATGAGTTCTCATATGTGTCATGAGATCCGACTGTGTAGTTACTATCTCATTACACTCAGAACACTGGAAATTCTCCTCTACTTCTTCAGCAGTATGAATTCTTATGTGTTCTTCCAAATGACACTTTTCTGAGAATGTACAACCACAATATGAACACTTATGATCCCCTGTATCAGCCTTTTTTGCACCAAGTCTTTTAGAACGTTTCCTACGATGAAGCTTAGTTGTGAATGACTTGTTACATATTCGGACATGCTCAACAAACTTACCAATGTCAGATAATGATTTTGCACAATGAGAACACTCATAGATCTTTTGAACACCCTGTGTTCTACTAGGCGCTATGAGATCTGTTTCTGTATTACAAATGTCAATGCATCGAGAGCCCTGAGAATCTCCTACTTGTTCATCTAGACTATCATTTTTATAAGATGTACTGCTACAAGGAGTAGAATCTTGATTCTTTTCATCTGAGTTATCCGTGGTGTGTACTTTACAATGCGACATTAGATTAGACTCGGTAGTGAACCACAAGTTACAAACAGAACACCGATGTGGTGTTTCTCTATGCTTTTTTAGATGTTCCATTAGACGATTCTTTGAAGTGAAGGTATCGGAACAGTGTGAACACTTATGACGTTTTCCCTGGGAGTGTGTTCTCAAATGCCTATTAAGGTGCGACTTTGTCATGAACGACCAATCACATTCTGAACAATGGAACGGTCTTTCCCCCGTATGAATTCGTACATGTTCAATCAGATGATGCTTGGTAGCGAGATTACGGCCACAGTGAGGACATTCAAGACTCTTCTTGACTTCGGGAGGTCCTATATTTGTTGCAAGATCCAACTCGGGGGTGGACGACTCGGAATGCTCAGAACTCTGGAAATCTGTTCCCATCTGCACATCTTGATTGACATCTTCAGGAAATGTACAACAGTTGGAAGACTCATCATTCTCCTTATTGCAGCTATCTTCCTTGTGCAACTCAGAATGAGTCAGAGGCTCTTCTATCACATGTGTTCTCAGATGCTCCGTTAGATGACTCTTCGTGGAGAACGAACTAGAGCAGTGAGAACACCCATGAGACTTTTCTCCAGCATGTGTCCTCATGTGACTTCTTAGATTACCCGTGGAGTTGAAATATTTCAAACATTCAGAACATTGGAAAGGCCCTTCTCCGGTATGTGTTCGCACGTGATCGTTTAAATGCGTCTTATCAAGAAACTTCATAGAAAAATATCCTGACTCATGGCGTTTCTTTCCTGTGTGTGTTTTCAGATGTCTTCTCAGATGCGACTTTGTCATGAACGACCAATCACATTGAGGACAATGAAACGGTCTCTCACCGGTATGCGTTCGTATATGTTCAGTCAGGTGATTCTTACCAGTAAACGTACGGCTACAATATGAGCACTGAAGACATTTTCGCCCGTTATGAGTTTTCATATGTGCCGTGAGGTCTGACTCTAAAGTGAAAACCTCACCACATTCAGAACACTGGATATTCTCCGCTTCCTCCTCGGTATGAGTTCTTATGTGTTCATCGTCAGGAAACTTTTCAGATGAAGAACTGCCGCAAGCATCTTGAAAAACATGACTTGTCATATGCATTTCGAGATCTGACTCAGTAGTGAATATTTCGTTACACTCCAAGCATGAGAAATTCTCCTCCCTCTCATCTGAAGTATGAATCTTTAAATGTTCATCTAGATGAAACTTTTCAGAGAATAAACTGCCACAGTATGAACATTCAAGACTTACATCTACATCATGACTTGTCATATGTGGTATTTCACTACCCGCAGAACACTTGAAATTCTCTTCTGCCGCTTCGCCAGTGTGAGTTTTTATGTGCTCATCTAGATGACACTTTTGAGGGAAAGTACAGTCACAATAAGAACAATTATGATGATCTGTCTCTGGACTTTCTGCAGTATGTAAGGTATGAATTTTTGTATGTTCATCTCGAAAACTTTCTTCAGAGAATGTTACATAACAATATGTACATCCATATGACTTTTCAACGAGGTGTATTTCCACTGGCTCTGTTTCTTCTCTGGTGTGTATTTTTGAATGTTTCATGAGATGAGACTGTTTAGTGAAGACCTTATCACACTCGAGACAGGGGAAACTTTTCCCACCTGTATGCTTTCTGACATGTTCATCTAGAAGATTCTTTTTAGAAAATATACTACCACAGTGTTTACACACATAAGTTTTGTCTAGATTGTGTGTTCTTTGATGTCTCCTTAGATGCGACTTTGTCATGAAAGACCAATCACATTGAGGACAATGAAAAGGTCTCTCACCGGTATGCGTTCGTATATGTTCAATCAGGTGATTCTTACCAGCAAACGTACGGCTACAATATGAGCACTGAAGACATTTTCGCCCGTAATGAGTTTTCTTATGTGCCATAAGATCTGACTCTAAAGTGAACACCTCACCACATTCAGAACACTGAAAATTCTCCACCTCCTCCCTGGTATGAGTCCTTATGTGTTCATCGAGGGGGAAGTTTTCAGATAATGAACTGCCGCAAGCATCTTGAAAACCGTGACTTGCTTTTGAATTTTCATCTCGAACGCTTTCTTCAACATGGTGTGTTTCTACTGGCTCTGTTTCTTCTCTGGTGTGTATTTTTGTATGATTTGTGAGTTGAGACTGTTCAGTAAAGAACTTATCACACTTGGTACACTGGAACTTTCTCCCTCCTGTATGCTTTTTAACATGTTCAACAAGTTGTTTCTTTTTGGAGAACTTATTACCACAGTGTTTACACACATAAGTTTTGTCTAGTTTGTGTGTTCTTAGATGTCTCCTTAGATGCGACATTGTCATGAATGACCATTTACATTTAGAACATGGAAAAGGCCTCTCCCCGGTATGGGATCTTACATGTTCAACGAGATGAACCCTTCTAGAAAATACAGCACCACAATATGAACATTTGTGAAGTTTCTTAGACTTTTCTACAGTGTGTACTTTGTAATGTCTCCTTAGGTGAGACTTAGTAATGAACGATTTACTACACTTCGGACATTCTAAGGGTTTTTCCCCAGTGTGTATTCTGTTATGTTCATCTAGATGACTTTTGTTAGCGAATGTTTTACTACACAAACTACACTCAAAAGACCTCTCTCCAGTATGTATTCTTACATGCACAATAAGACGATTCTTTGAAGGCAATGTCAGATGGCAATACGAACAAGTATACCTGCCAGTATTAGTTTTGTCTAGCCTTTGTAACTTGGTGTGTCTGGTAAGATGAGACTTTGTGATGAAGGACTTCTTACATTCTAAACACTGGAAAGGCTTTTCTCCAGTGTGTATTCGGAGATGTTCAACAAAATGAGTTTTCTTTGAAAATGGTCGAGAACAATATGCACAGTAATAAGGATTTCCATCGACATTTGAAGATGTGCTTGCAATCGCTGTCCCAGGCTTTCCATCGATGTCATCTGGGTGTTTTTTATCATCCACTGCCTCTATTCCAAGGTATGCGTCATCTGCAAGTTGAAAATGATGATCGTCATGGTCCTGAAGAGAATCTGTGAGGAAGTAAGGTGAAATTGATTAATTTTGTTCTTCCTTAAATCTTAACGAAAACCAATAATCTCTTATATCATAAAAATTCATTAAAACAAAATACCATCTGTCTATAATCCAACTTTTGGAGAAATTGCTATATGAAATATTAAAGTTTAAACATATCACAATGTCAATCGAGGTTTCTGCATGTACATGTAGTAGTCATATAGATATTAAGCCAATGACTACGTAATTCTCATATTATCCATAGGTGATAGGATTAATACAGGAATCATCATTCCACCAGGTTCAAGTAGGAATTGGTTTAACATTGCTATTGACTCAGGTAATACTGTGTTGGCTTTATTGTTGGAGAAAAGGCCCGATTAGCTGTAAATTGTAGTGGACTCGGACCTGATTAACCAAAATGAAAGACTGCAGTATAGTCAGAGTACAGTATTACTACCGGTATTCATATGACCATAAGGAACTGCCATCATGGAACTTCTTTGATTATATATAAAATCTTGTGATTCGTCTTTTGTAGAAAGCTTAAAACTATGCAATGCACAGTACCGTAATTAACGTTGTATTAACCACCCTCGTGTATTAACCGCACCCCTCTTTTTTGGCCTTTAAAAAAACACAAAAAAAGAACAAAAAAAAAATTTAAACGACAGCGGGATATGAACCAGGGCCGTCACATGTAGGTAGGCAGCCTAAGCCAGCGCCTTAGACCGCGCGGCTATCGCGCACCGATGACATACCCAGCAGTTTTTTTTGTAAACTATACATTGAAATGGATTCAAATAGTGACTTTGCGTGCTGGATGCGATCGCGCCAGGTCGTTAAACGGCCCATTCTTTTACTTTTGCAAATGTTTTGGCACGAACTTAGATCAAGATCTATCAGCAGATGTTGTTTTTGGAAGATTATTTTCGTCTTCACGTCAACAATGCAAGATAAAATTGTCGGTAAAATGTGTGGAAATGTCCTGTACCATTCGTAGTCCCAGATGTTCAAATTCGTGCTGGTTTTGACTTACTTTTTGTTTTGTTTTTGGGTGCAACATGTATAAACCGACTTTGACATTTTTTCGGCGGCAAAAAGGTGCGGTTTATACACCATTAATTACAGTATGCTTTATGCATTTTCTTGGTATCATCCACAGTGTAAAGCGTGATTTTGCGTTTACATGTTTTACTACTAACAAACCTAAAGTTGAATTGGCTACAAATAAAACCCCCGACTGTCCAGGGATATCCAACATAGGATAAAACCAACATACACTCCAAAGACCTTAAACTGGTTGCAAGCCCAAGGGAAATGATGGGTCTACTGTGTTCAATGTTAACAATCAATCCACAGGACCCCCCCCCCCCCCCTTCAGGTCAAGGATTAACAATTATTAAAGACGGTACTGTCAAAAATGCAACTTGCAATGGGTCAAAAAATGCAGGACAGCCCAGAAAAATAAGCATCACTACCCCCCACCCTCCCCTCAAGAGAGAATTCTGCCTCTTGTTTCTGTATATGCCACATTGCCACTGTAGTTGTTTTATTTACCTTCCTCCATAATATCCTCATCTTTGAAAGTGATGTCATCTTGCTCTGCGTCCAACTGCTCACTGCTTTGACCTGTTTGAGGGCTGTCATCTCTCATCCAGCCATCACCATCATCACCTTCAGAATTCTCATCATAATTGTTCTCAACGGTTCCACTAAGACCATCATCCGATAGCGACGAAATGGCTGAATTCTGAACCCCAGCATCATCGGAAGAGGGTACTCCTTCTTCTATGTACATATCAACAAAGTCCTCCATCTCATTTTGGTTGATCTGATCTTCTACTTCCTGTAGACATGTTGTCTCCTCTTCATTTTTCTTCTTGGTTTCATCGTTGCTTTCATCTTGTTCTAGAAATAAAGTATTCAAAAAAGAGGGTATGATAGAAAAGGCAGAAAAATAATCTTTTACTGTATTCTTTATTTGTATGATTGTATCACAGCCTATCCATAGTACCCCCCCCCCTAAAATGTATCTTTATTAAAACAATGGTCACTTATTCTCTCTCTCTTTCCTCTCTCTCTAATCTTTCATTGTAGTCTCAACAGCTTGTAATCCTGTGATATAAACATAAAAACATAAGTACAGAAACAGAGTTATAAATTTCACTTTTTGTTGGAAGCTCCTGGGATTGGATCCTGCACATATTCGACGACAGAAGGTGATAGGTCACAACAGATTTATAGGTAGATTAAACTATATTTTGTAGATCACTAGGTTGAGGAGGCGCTGTTTAGAGCCTTATTTTGGGGTCAGTATTTTTGGCCTACACTAGGGTACAAATGAATTGGAACTCTTGCCGCATTATGAATCAATTGATCCAGGGATTGATTTCCTGTCACAGACATAGCAAAGTTTTGCGTAGACAGAAATAACCGTCTGGTATGGGTCATTCTTTAATAAAACGTATCCGGAGGTCTAGTGAGGCCAGACGTAGTCTCAGTGGAACAAACGATATAGAGACTGAAGCTTTTGGTCTAAGTTTTGCGTAGCTCTTCAAATGTAAATATTCTTTCCTTTTAATTCTAGATAAATACTTAGTTATTTTTTTATTGTAAATTGCAAATGGTGACTCGGTCTGATCTCAGAGTCAGAGTGACACAACCAATCTCATTTCCAATTGCTCCAAGTCCAACATACAAAAAAAAAGTATTTTTATGCATTCTTTTTCTTTACCAAGGCAAGGAAAGACTCCAGATCCAGGTCAAATTCCAGTTTGTATTAACAAAAAAATAATAATACTGACAGGCTACATGTAGCCTGTTCAATTCTCTTAAAGTTAGATGTATTTCACTAAATTTACTCAGTTTTCAAACAATGAAACGTGTCAATTTGTCATTGATAATTATACATCATTGCTTCACATGTTCAGATTTTTCGTGAATTTTAATAAAAAAAGGGACAAGCTTCCAACTTCCATTTATTTATTTTTTTTCTGCTTCTATTTTTAAATTCATTCAACACAAAATTACCTGCTACAGAGGCTAGATTTCCATGATCTAGTTCTGGTCTAGTAATAATAGACTTTTCTCGTCCTTGACCTAGATCTGGACAAAGTGACTCGTCCATTTTTTCCATGTTAACCCGTCTGCCACTGCCAGTTTGTCGGTTTGCCATTCTAGAATTCCTTCGATTGGATCATCTGGGCCAGCGCGGCACCAATGGGCCCAGGCTGGCCCTGGGGCGGCTTCTGCGTAAGTACCGTAGATCTACGTCGCTTCCGTGACGATATTATGCTGATAATGAACCGCCAAAAACTCCTTTTTAATCTAGTCCAAACACATCAACAGCTGGAGACATAGATCTTGACATGATGAAGAGTATCTAGGCAACATTAAACAAGAAAATATAACGATACTTCATTTGTTGCAATTTGTTTTCTTCCTGTATTGTTTTCCTCCAACCGCGTCCATCCGTCCTTGTGTTATGAAGTGCCACAGTGTACGTGTATGAAGTACCACAAGGTAATTCTTCTTAGAACATATGAATACTATTTCAAGTTCAACTGTTCAAGTTCATTAATCAAAACCACACAAACCATGATGTAACCTTTTACTTTAAAAAAAAAAGACTGGAAATTGTACATTAATTAACATTTATATCAACTTGATTACATCATGAAATGAATGATTGTAGGTTATAGGGAGAAAGTCACTTTATCTGATATGTCAGTATTTCATGCTTACAGTATGTTTTCCTTCAAATTCTCTTTTAAAAACAAGATATACATTCAGCGCTTTTTAAATACATAAAATGAAACTAAATCATGAGATAATATTAAGATATAATTTCTATATCTCAAATTGCATAATGCCTCTAAGTGGGCCTCGATCGGACCATCCCAACATTCATTTTATCCCCAACCTTATTATTTCATATACCCCGTAATATGCTTCTGTAATTTGACACCTTGTGTCACGGATGCTATGCAGTGGGGAATACAACAAAAATTCGATGAAAAATTCGTAGTTATATTTCACAGATTCTAGCTTTTTGAAAACTAATTGATTCTAACCAGAGCCCACCCTTCCCACCCCTCCAAAAAAGAAAGAAAATTCCATACTTCAGTGATTTATGTTCGCGAATGGCTGGGATCGAGGTCACAATGCAGGCTTTGACGATTAAAAAATACTATGATTGATTGATTAATTTTTTTCGACAAGCTTCCAACTAGTACGAAAATACTCCACCCAGAGGACTGTACTAATTGCACTGGAAGAAGAAGAACAATATACAATAATAACAGATCAAAATTAAGTGAGCTTGAAAAGGATAACCCACGAAAGCTCGAGATCTTATTTCCTTTGGGGTCCCCACTATATCATTTCTAAATGAACAAAAGTCTGTGTTCGTTTTCCTCGGATTTTTCATTTAACTGATTCTTGAGGGGTTTCCCCCAAGTTTGCATCATCCATAAGTGGTTTCTGTTGTAAAATTTAATTCAATTCATTCAATTAGATAAACAAATTATTGATTATATGCAAAACTCTAGCTCCCATTTCTTCATACACCCGCTCGATTCGGCCACATAAACCCCCTCTCTTTCTGACTCTCTCTCTCTCCCCCTATCATGTTAGTGGTTCTAGCCCCTGGGTAACTTCACCTCCC
>BEXV01000790.1:135658-151216 GCA_003118195.1 Hemicentrotus pulcherrimus | reverse complement strand
TCCGGACGAAACGTAACCCAACGAAATAGCCCAGCTCCAACAATCTTCAATCCACCATGGCTGATACAGTTGGAAAGGTATTGTGTTTGTCTTAGTTGAGAAAATTATAAACAATTTTGATAATTATAATTGTGGCTTTTCTGCTTTATGATTGTTCAACATTTAGCTCGGTGAATTCGTCGATTAATTTTAACTTCACTCAGTCATAACAGCAAAATAAATAGGTGGGACAAGGTCGTAACAAGCAGTCGCTTCTGCATGCTGGAGCCGAGGAGGGGTGTGCACGGTGCAGTTGAAGGCGATGGGTGGTGGCCTGGGAATTGTGGGTGGGGCTGTTGGTTAATCTAAATTTTATGACAGATTGAAGAAAAACCAATGGATTAAAACTGACGATGAAACCGGTATTGGCTGCATTATATTTCCCTTCTCGTCTATAAAGCGTAAAGCTAGACAGAGTGTCGGACTCCTCTGAATTTTTTGGTGGAAAAAACCAACTTGTTTGGGATTTTAATAATAATTTTCGACATATGGATTAGGGGTCTTTTGTTTTTGAAAAAATAATGACAAATTTTGCTAACTAAAATCAAATCTACTAGGAGAAGTAAATTTTACACTTTTAGAATTATGGAAATTTATTTTAGAATCAAATAATGAAATATTAAATAGAGTCAAGATCTACTTGCAAAACAATTGGCGTTAGTTCAAAAATCTATCCAAACTTTGACCTGTAACTCCAGTGTGAAGATACCCTACTAAAACATACTCAAAATAGTAAATATTCACCATATATCCAAATAAAGGTCATGATTTAAAAGTCGATATGTCCGTTACCTGTTTTGTGTCGATTTTTTTCAAGTAATTTTCCTCAAAACAAAGATTTATAAAATGCACTTTCTCTAGGGAATCACGGCAAACTGCAGCACAATACGAACGGTGGGGTGCGGGCGCTCGCTGTGTTCAGTTAGCGACCATAAACTAAGATTACAGTCGCTAACTTATAACACTTGTGTGCCCGCACCCCACCATTTGAGATTTTTTTTCTTCTTCAAAAAGAAGTAAAGAGATCCTTTGTCAGAGAAAAAAAAAATCAAATACAGTAGCAAAAGTTAGCAGTAGAATCTACCTACTACACTCAAACTTTCAAAGGGCGATCTGTTTTTCGTTTCAGACCATCACATGTCGTGCAGCAGTTGCATGGGAGCCTACGAAGGAACTTAGCATTGAGCAGGTGGAGGTAGCACCTCCTAAGGCGGGTGAAGTTCGCATCAAGGTATGAATTAACAATTCACCATGTTTTCAATTAGCAAGTCTGGTTTTCCTGAAAAGTATCCCTAAAATTTAACAAGAATGCTTCTATTCCTTCATTCATTAACAGGTTTTAATCCTTTAAGTTTTATCCAGTAGAGCTAAGTGAGATGCACAGTTACGCGACACAGAATTTTGACATTTTGCATTGAACATTAATTATGATAATTTATGCAAATCTATTCAAAATTTACCCAAATTGTTTCTTCTTCATTTATTTACCTTTTTAGATTGCTTGATTTAGTATACCGTATTTTCCGGTGATAACGCCGCACCCTTGTATAGGCCGCACCCCCGATTTTGAACTTTAAAAAATTTAAAAAAAACAAATTTTGGACAAAGTCAGGATCGAACCCGGACCCCCACCGGTAGATTGGGGACCGAAGCCAGCGCCTTAGACCACGCGGCTATTGCGCACTGATGCCATACCCAGCAGTTTTTTGTAATCTGTACATTCAAATGGATTGAAAACGGTGACTTCGCGTGCTGGATGCGTTAAACGGCCCCTTATTTTACTTTTGCAATGCATTGGCACGAACTTTGATCAAGATCTATCGGCAGATGTTGTTTTTGGAAGATTATATGCTTCTTCATGTCAACAATGCAAGGTAAAATTGTCGGTAAGATGTGTGGAAATGTCCTGTTCCATAGTGGTATAGTTATTGTTCCATTCGTAGTCCCATATGTGCAAATTTGTGCTGGTTTTGGCTTGATTTTTTTTTTTCTTTTACTCTGTTGCCGTATATACGCCGCACCCCGACTTTTTGATTTTTTCTCTCCCAAAAATACTGCGGCGTTTACACCGGCAAATACGGTAAGTTAGATACACCAAAATTCTACACAGAATTTCTGTTAGTGGGGTATATCAATTTCTAGTAAAATGTGAACCCTGTTTGGAGATAACAGGAGAACAAATGTGAAGACTATGAAAGTTTCTTTGAAAGTGGTTAATGTGCTGCAAAACATATGAGCAAGATAAAAGAATGAAGTTTGGTGAAAAGAATTCAGTGAAGTGAACTAATTGTATTTCAGTCATTTGGATGCTTTCGAAACGCTATTAGTTTAGAAAGGAGGAAGAAAGAGAAAAGATTGGTATTTATGAAACATCTCTTCAACCATTGCAGCTCCTAGCTACTGGTGTCTGCCATACAGATGCCTATACTCTGAGTGGAGCCGACTCTGAGGGGAAATTCCCCTGCATCCTGGGTCACGAGGGAGGTGGCATCGTGGAGAGTATTGGGCCGGAAGTCACTTCTCTTAAACCTGGTGACCATGTTGTACCCCTTTACATTCCACAATGTCGTAAGTGCAAGTTCTGCATGAGCAAGAAGACCAACCTATGCAGCGTTGTCAGGTACAGTTGACTCATCATTTGGTATTTATTTCTTTATAATGTGAAACCTGTCTATAAAGACCACCCGAGGGAGAAAAGAAAATTGGTCTTTATAGGCAAGTGGTCTTTGAAGACAGGTTCCTATAGTACATGTTTCAATGAGAAATCCTTTTCAAGGGAAACAAAAAATGTGGTTTTGTGGTCACTAAAGCAGGTTTGACTGTATTAGTACTTTCAGGTGGCACTGTCAGTTACAAAACGACTTTGCTTAAGGGGTCTTTGCTGGGGTAATAATACCTTTTAAGGATCTCATTTGTATAATGTTAAGCTGTTTACAGTGTGTGAGAGTTGTTATTTTTCTGTATTTTTGGTTCTGGGTTTTGTTTGAACTTTGAAATGAGTTCAGCTATTCATGGAAGTTATTTTGCGCAAGGTTGTCTTTCTAACAATCCCAATGTGTCCTTTGATCCCCTCAGGTCCACTCAGGGGGCTGGTGTGATGCCTGATGGAACATCTCGTTTCACCTGTAAGGGAAAGACTCTCTACCACTTCATGGGAACATCCACCTTCAGTGAATACACAGTCGTTGCTGAGATATCAGTTGCCAAGGTAACCACAGGCATGATACTTTTCTGATTTTCCTCTTTTTTTTGCCTACGATTTTGTCTGTAATTAAAAACTGCATTCACCTTGTTTCCAGTAAAAGCAGTTGGAATTTAAATATTCTCTTTCAAAAAACAAAATAAAGATGCTTTCTGTAATGAAAGTCGGTAGATAAATAATCATGAAATTGTAACATTTTTGTCTCAATCGTAAGTCTGCTAAATAATTGTACAATATGTGTATTCTTGATTTGACAGGAGACCTTGTGTTATATCATTGTTTATGAAATGAAATTCCAGTTGTTTATTTTGGTATGTGGTCATTAGACTATAAACTGCCCATGAATGAGAATTTTTCCATCAAAAGGAGTTTTGTCATTGCCCACTAAATCAACACTGCCTGATACTTGTTGGATTCCAGTACACAGGGGCCCCCAGGACTTAACACTAATGCACCCTTTCCCCTATTTCAAAATATGACAAAGATTGGGCCCACATGTATGCATCCCCAACATTTTGCCCCATGCTACAAAACACAAAACTGTGAAGAAGTGATTTAATTGAATGAATATTATGTGCCAATCTGCACATTTAGCTTATTCAGCATAATGTAAGAACATGTAAAATCAGGTTGTACTTTGACCCTGACTAAGCTGTTTGCTGTGCAGCTTTATAAAATGATAAACACACTGCTGCCTGAACACATAGTGGGTCCGAACAAACACACTATGACAATGATTGTGCAATTTTCGATGCTGGCTAACCCTATCTTCTATCACTGGATAGACAGCTAGAAAAGGGGCATTGTTTAAGGGAAGAAGATAGCTGAAGAAGGGATCTTGTGTTATTTTTATTTAATGAAGAATAAAGAAAGTCATGAATTGCTCATGAGTATAGTATAGTAAACACAGACTACTACTTCTACTGTGTATCACTGATTCTTGATCAACAGAGACTTTTATTAATTAACAACTAAAGAAAATAGAAAAAGAATAGATATTTCATGAATCATATGAATGGTATGACTTCAAAAGTTTTGAACCAATAAGAGAGTATATCTTCAGACGAAATATATTCCTTATGGATTGAACAAAAAGTCATCAATGAAATGTTGTTCTTATCCAAGTATAGTATGCTTCTACTCTGTATCACTAGTTCTTGATCAGCAGAGCTTACATAAGACTTGCCTATAATGACAACAACAAAACAGGAAACATAACAGATATTGAACGTGAATGATATAAACCTAAAAATTTAGAAACTATCGAGCCAATGAAAATTGTGAGTACCGGTAGCTGTTGTATTTGGTATGTAAGCAATCATTGTGCAAGATACATAGATATTGAAAATTATTTCATGCAGAATATTGCACAACCTTTTCTTTCAAAAAATTATTGATTTTTTATATATGATTTGATTTGATTTGATTTGATCTGATTTGATTTGATTTGATTTGATTTGATTTGATTTGATTTGATTTGATTTGATTTGATCTGATTTGATCTGATTTGGTTTGATTATTTGTCATTGGTTTTATACAGGTAAATGAGAAGGCCCCATTGGAAAAGGTGTGTCTATTAGGGTGTGGTATCACCACCGGTTATGGAGCTGCCATCAACACTGCACAGGTAAGATGGTATTTATATCAATCCTGTAAAGACCCAAAGGGCAGTGAATTTAAGTGGTCCTTGTAGTAGTAAGAGTTTGTTGAAAAATTTATTTGCAGCCAACTGGCTGAATTGCAGAATTGTGTACATAGTAATCAAATATTCCATGCACTGAGAGGCTCTAGTTGAAATTATGGATCGAGGTGGCAGAAATAGCACTATTTTCTGAGGGGCATAGCCCCGAAGAAAATAGTGCTATTTCTCTCGCCGAGGAATCCATTATTTCACTAGTGGCTTGAAATAGTGCATGATATATTTGCTTTATATTTTTCAAACTAAATGCCTGGTATCACTTCGTTACATTCCGAACGTTTGACTTCATGAATGGCTGGCATATATGTTTTTTTTTTAAAAACTTTATTCTTATGTCACCCACATGACCGGGTATATTGCAGAAGCAAGTTGAATTTAACCTGCGCACAATTATAAACGCGCATTTAATAAGACGCGCAAATTGCGCATTACTTTTCACCGAACATGTGATGTCACAATGCTTATCTACCTTATCTATGACGTCATCCATGGTATAGTGTTATGGTATAGTTTGCACTATACCATAGATGACGTCATATTTAACACATTTTACTCTTCAGTAGCATCATAGCAATGTTATGTTTGGTCACATGATGCTATGTTGACCAATCACTAAACACGATTTCATTGATAAAAATATAATAAAAAATAACATAGTAAATTATAATGTTTACACAAAATACAAACTGAACAGGAATATAACATCAAGTCAGAGGCATAATGATGATATTGAATAAATTGATAAACAAAATTTGATGGGCATGGATTGGAAACAATTACTTGTCGTTATAAGATTTCATTGCTCTCTTCTGGTCGCAAAAGGATTTTCTTGAGCTGTCTGGGTCTAGGATCTATTGTGTAGGTCTAAGACCTATTATACTTATATCACAACATTATTCAATCCTAGGTAGAGGAAGGATCGACCTGTGCCGTGTGGGGGGTTGGATGTGTAGGTCTGGCTGTGCTCATGGGCTGTAAGGTTAGCAAAGCTTCAAAAATCATTGCCATTGATATTAACCCAAAGAAGGAAGAGCTTGGTAAGTCCTCATCATAATGATTCTCCTTCTCCTATTCGTCATCATCATCATCATCAGCATCATCATCATCATCATCATCACCATCATAATCATCATCTCTTTGAAGTTCAGATACCGTTCGCCAAATGACTTATGCTACCCTTTCTTCTAATTGTTTTCAATTACTTGTGCATGAAATATGCATCATAAGAGTTGCATCAAGTGAAAGAGGAGGATCTAAGCTTTACAAATATGTGTCATTTATTAACTACAGTTGTGATTACGTTATGATAAAACATTGATAATTCTCGGTTTCGTTTTTTTTCTGGGATGCACTGTATATATCCAATTGATATTATTGTTAATATCATTGTCATCACCACCATCATCATCATCCCCATTACTAATTATAACCATCATTCCTTATCTGCCACAGCCATGCAGTTTGGAGCAACCCACTTTGTCAATCCCAAAACTTTGGACAAACCTACACAGCAGGCGCTAGTGGAAATGACTGATGGTGGCCTGGACTATACGTTTGAGTGCATCGGTAATGTCCATACCATGGTAGGTAGCTTCCAATTTTTCTCGATCGTGATCTATTACTCAGCTAGTCCAGGATATTTAGTCAATTTGTGGTTCTCTGACATATACTTCGATGGCAGTTGCTCCGGACATTATTTTGTCAAAGGAAGTGAGTTTGGATTAGGGTAGCAAGTTAGTTATGTACATTTGGTAGAAGTTCAGGTAAACATGATTTGTGATTTTTACTTATTCTGTTAATGTATTGAAGGCACACCAAACCTTACATGTTGCAAATGTAATTGTTTTATTCTATGATAATGGTACATAGCACATGTAAAGATTTAAATTTACTTATTTCTCTCTCCCCCTCTCTCTATTTCTCTCTCTCCTCTGTCTCTGTATATGTCTATATCCCCCTCTCTTTCCCCTTTCTCTTTCTTTCCTCTTTATTTCTTTCTCTCTCTCTCTCTCTCTCTCCCTTTTCTATCTCTCTCCCCTTTACCTATTTCTTTCTCTCTCTCTCTCTCTCTCCGCTTTCTCTTTCTCTCTCTCTCCCCTTGCTCTATTTCTCTCTCTCGCCCCCTCTCCCTCTCTTTTTATCTCATCTTGGACAGCGTGAAGCTCTTGAGAGCTGCCACAAGGGTTGGGGCGTGTCCACCATCATCGGAGTAGCTGCCGCCGGTAAGGAGATCTCTACCCGCCCATTCCAACTGGTCACTGGACGCACCTGGAAGGGAACAGCTTTCGGTGGTAAGGCTTAACATTCACTACGGCCCGTCTTCTCGAATTGCAACGAAATGCCGGATTTAAGCTTTTGTCGATTTGCTTTGGAATCTGGTTTTGGGTCTAAATTTTCCTTTGAGAAACGTAATCTTAGAACCCTGGTCCAATTTAATTGGTAGAATAGGGACGTTTTTGTCTTTTCTTATATGATTAGAGATGGTGCACACATTGTAGAATCAGAATAAATGCATTATGGTTATCCGACATGATTGGTTGGATCTGTTTGCTGGTATGTTATTACTTTAAGGATTGGAGCTAGGTCCTGTGGTTTTGTCTTGTTAGAGGGTTCTAACCCCTTTTGGAGAAAACAATCGTACAGCTGAATATTCCTGTCAATTACCAAAATCAAATTTGAAGCCAGGTTCTATGCTTCAGAAGGTTGAATATATTTCTGTTCACCATAATAAGATTTGAAGCAAGGCTAGTGCCGTATATCAAGGTTAGAGACCTTCAAAAATAAGGAGCGGGATAATAAAGTAACATCCTGTAGTTACTCATTAGACTGTTCATAACGCAGTGAAATCCTTATAGCCGAATTTCATTTATTTACCATGATCACAATATAACATTCCATTCTTGTATTATAATAGCATAAATCATATTATGGTATCACATTAATGTCCCTTTGTGCTTCCAAAGAGCTCTGGAAATTATTTTCCCCATCTTCAGTTTGAATAATCATGATTAGTGCACAATGCGTTTCAAGGAATGATCCTGTCAAGTACCCATTTACCGCACCTGGGTGGAGTGTGGTAAATATTGCTAAACGTCTTGCCAAAGTACGTTGATGCTGAAACAAGCTCCTGTGGTTTGTGTTCTGTTACAGGATTCAAGTCCCGTGATGGAGTGCCTCAGCTGGTTGAGGAGTACTTGGCCGGAACGCTCAAAGTTGATGAGTTTGTGACACACAATGTGGGATTAGATGAGATCAACAAAGCTTTCAAACTGATGCATGATGGGGAAAGGTCAGTGTTGTGCGATTAATCTCTTTACAGATCACCTAACAAGGAAAAAAAATATATAAATAATTTTTTTTTTTTTTTTTTTTTTTTTTAACATTCAACCTTGCACCTTGTGGGCTGCCTGCTAGAAGACGCATACAGTTATGCATTTTCTGTGGCTGTAAAAGCCATCTAGCGGGTAGCCAACTGCTTTTTCAATGATTATAGAGGGCATCTATATCAGAATTTGAGCTCTGAAAGTTACCAAAGTTTTGAGATATCTGTGAGGATGAAATGTATCCCTGGTGCATATTTGTGCAAAATTTATCTAATTATGAAATAAAAAATCAGTTTAGACCACTGTACTGAATTGTTTATCTGGAGGAGGATGGTTGGAGAACATTAAAAGTGTTGATTTGTGACATATTGTACTATAGTCTGCAAGAAGTGGAATGATTTTTATTCCAGTACCCATACCCACTGACTGTTAGAAACCACTTAAAATAAACTTATTACACAAATGTTCACAAGAACTTTCCTAAGGAATACTTGAAGTTTTTTTTAAGGACTCTAAGAATACATTTTTTGGTACGATGATTCCAAAAATTTCTTCTGTATTTTGTAATCTCTCTCTCTCTCTGTTCCATTCGTTCTTCCATATCTATTAGAGAATAGATATCTCTGACATACATTTTCAGAGATGATTTCATGGGGTGCCAAAAAGTTCCCTTCCACATGCAATCCCTATAGAAGGGAACACTCTTCAATGCTCCGTGAAATTGGCCTATAAATGAGCTCATTGCACGAGCTATTCCTCTTCTCATGTAATCCTTCATGAATCAAATGCATTTATTTTCACATCTCTTAAAATTGCAATGCATGCAGAAAAAAACTATTTAAAGAGAAGGTTGAGTTCTGGGAAGAGGTGAAAAATAATTTGTGAGCGTTATCATTCTTATTATGCAAGTGTTGAAGAACATCAGATAAGACATGTTCCCTGAAAAGCATGGCTCTTCATATTCTAAATATGTCATGCAACATCGTAAAACTTAATGGGTAAGATTTTTACCCCACGTGTTGTCGTAGTCCCATATACATCTTTCTGTGTACAGTGTTTGTAACTTTACCAAGACTTGGCCAAATTTCCTATCATATTGATGATTCCAAAACCTTGCAATACACACAAATTCTTATATGCTAGATGATCAACCTTTTCTGGTCGATTCCACACCGTTTCTTTCACAATGCAATCGCATGACCAGAACTCAACTTCATCTTTAAGAACAACATTATTCAGAAACAACACAAATGATACAAATGAAAAAAAGATGTGTAGACTGTAATGAAAAGGATGTGAGGGAGTAGCAAGGGTCATTGAAATGTCATCATGTTTTTTTGTTTCTTTTCCCAAATTTGTCCTTTTCTACAGTATTCGGGCGATTGTAAACTTCTAGATGTAGCCTTGATGTGCACCTGAGACTTAAAGAGAGATATCCAACCTGCCAGTACCGTACCAATCATACTAAAGAATCATTATTTGTTATACCTCATTTAATCCATCTTGCTATAATCATTATATGATTGTCTTTTAATGTGGGAACCAGTATCCCACTTTGGAATTATTTGGCTTCTCTTTATGAAAAAGCAAACAGTTGCCTATGGTTTTATATTGTATTTAAATAATATCATAATCAAAAGCTCGAGGGGAGGAGGTCATCATACAAGCAAGATGATAAGGAGAGATGTTTTATTAGCAAGAAAGAAGATTGATATGAAAGAAAAGAATAACCTTAGTCCATCTTAGTCCATCACTTGTATGGTTTATATGTGCATTTTCATCCTTCAGAACACATGGAATTGCTAGAATTTCAGAAACTGACCTGAACTCCCTTCATATTTGAAGTTTTTCAGCTTATTGATTTTACATAAGTAAATAATGAATAGATACTGTTGATTGAAGGATGTTTCAGAATTATTCCAGCTTAAATACTTGTCAGAATATGTAAAGAAATACTCTATGGTCCTCATTATATGATTGTTCTTAAAAGAATGCACGTTAAAAAAGATTTATCATGATAGGATTTAATCCAGTGAAGAAGTACTAATGATTAAAGGCCCACTGCACTACTTGTAGCTACTTGCGCCATCTATATAACAAACAGTGCCTAATCGGTGACCATTGGTCCCCCATGATCCTCTTTTTCTTATGTTAACTGAGAGCCGAGTTGATGAGATAACCACCTGTCCAGTGACCTTGCAGAGCGGTCTAATCCCTCCTGTAAACTATGGCAGATAAGCTTTAAAAGAAATAAATTGCAAACATGTTTGTATAACAAAATACATTACTATCAAGTTGTAATTTTGTAGCAGGACTGACATGTGAATTATGTACCAATGACTGATCTTCCTTTTTTATTATCTAAATAAATGATTAGGAAATTAATAAACCCCTGTACTCGTTTATCTTTAGAGATTGTTTTTATACATTTGTATATGGCATGATAATCTTCTTTCTCCTCCCCACATTCCTCTTCTTCCTATTTCCCCACCCCTCCCTTTCCTCTTCTGCTGCTACCGCTTCTGCTGCTACCGCTTCTTCTTTTTCTTCTTCTTTACGTTCTCTTCCTCTTCTCCTTCACCTTATTCACCTTCTCCTCCTCCCCCTATTCCTCTTCCTCTTCTTCCCCACCCCTCCTTTTCCTCTTCTTCTTCACCTTCTCTTCCTCTTCATCTCCTTATTCACCTTCTCCTCCTTCCCCTCCTTCCCTATTCCTCTTTTTTCCCACCCCTCCTCTTCTTCTTCACCTTCTTCTCCTCCTCTTCTCCTTCTCCTCCTCCTCCTCCCCTTCTCCTCCTCCTCCTCCCCTATTCCTCTTCCTCTTCTTCCCCCACCCCTCCATTTCCTCTTCTTCACCTTCTCTTCCTCTTCTTCTCCTCCTCTTCTTCTCCTCCTCTTCTCCTTCTCCTCCTCCTCCTCCTCCTCCTCCTCCTCCCCCTATTCCTCTTCCTCCTCCTCCCCACCCTCCTTTTCCTCTTTTTCTTGTACACCTTCGCCTTCTTGGCACTTAACATGTACTGAACTTCTAAAAGCACTTAAAAGAAAAAAATACCACCACATTAATACACAAGTTAATGTACAACAAATTCAAAATCATTTATTACACACTAGATTGAAACATAAATGCATAAGTAGTTCTATTGGGTAAGCCCAAGGTATATCCAATACATAATTACCAGGCATTATTGAAGTGTATTGAATTGTGGACATAAATTGACATAAAAGTGTCATTTAAATGTGTTTAGTCTACTCTAAGCTCTAGTAGGCCCATAGGCTTGATTCAGTCATCAAGCATACTGGAATCGTAGAACTGGGCTGCGTCTCACGAAACCGTCATAACTACCAAGTTCAGCGACATCCCATTGAAATGCTTGTATTAAGTTTAACACGCATTTCATTGGGATGTCACTGAACTTGTACTTATGACGGTTTCGTGAAACGCTGCCCAGGTTGCTATCGACAGAAGGGACAAAAAAAAAATTGGATTGCCCTAGGACATGATATGATTGAAATACACCTTTCTGTACAAAAGGCTTTTCTCAAAGATACTGGAACCACGACATTTCAGAGGTCTGGGGCCGTTGATGCCTCTGTTACACTGGTATTAAAACAACTCTACGTGGACTCCAATGTGACAGGTAGTTGGCCACTGGTATTAAAACAACTCTACATTGACTCCAATGTGACAGGTAGTTGGCCACTGGTATTAAAACAACTCTACATTGACTCCAATGTGACAGGTAGTTGGCCACTGGTATTAAAACAACTCTACATTGACTCCAATGTGACAGGTAGTTGGCCACTGGTATTAAAACAACTCTACATTGACTCCAATGTGACAGGTAGTTGGCCACTGGTATTAAAACAACTCTACATTGACTCCAATGTGACAGGTAGTTGGCCACTGGTATTAAAACAACTCTACATTGACTCCAATGTGACAGGTAGTTGGCCACTGGTATTAAAACAACTCTATGTGGACTCCAATGTGACAGGTAGTTGGCCACTGGTATTAAAACAACTTTATGTGGACTCCAATGTGACAGGTAGTTAGCCACTGGTATTAAAACAACTCTACATTGACTCTTGTGTGACAGGTAGTTAGCCACTGGGGGTAACGTAATTGTTTGGTCTGCTATCGGTCTAGTGTCTATCCCAGTGTGATTTAAGGAATCAAAGAATTCATCAGATATGTAAAACCCCTCAAAAAAATTCGAGTGATTATATCTATCTTGTAACTTTATTATCATAATTGAATTTGGTACCAACTACCAACAATATAATATTTGAGCAAAATTGGTCAATTTAATTCTTTTCAGTTTTCACACCCAAGAAATGCACTTCATTTAGACAAAGATGCAGATATATTCATCTTATTGTCTTAATGCTATTAACATATATTAGGTCGTGATCTTTTAGATCCCTTGTTGATCACAGATTGCAAGACAAAAGAATATCACTAGCGATATTATTTTCCATATTCATCTCGTTTCTGAAATTGTATACTCTGCAAAATTTTAGTAATTAGAACTCTTTTCAAGGTTCCCAAAGAAATTTGAGAACTAAATTCCATGACTTCCCATTTTGGTACGAGTTGCGACATCCAAGTGGCTTATGAATGCTACACTCATTGTCGGGTCAAACTGGAAGGCTTCCATGGTGACACACAGCCAACACCCGCAATCGATGCTT
Source organism: Hemicentrotus pulcherrimus (assembly GCA_003118195.1). Taxonomy (NCBI): domain Eukaryota; kingdom Metazoa; phylum Echinodermata; class Echinoidea; order Camarodonta; family Strongylocentrotidae; genus Hemicentrotus; species Hemicentrotus pulcherrimus. The sequence goes on along the minus strand of BEXV01000790.1, from coordinate 138,261 downwards.
TTACGATGATGCTTTTACTTTTATTTTGCCTTATTATGGACCCAACTACCAAAATTGTCTCCAAATATTGTGTTCAAGAAATTCATCAAAGTTACGCAAAAAATTGCTTGTATTATATCCATTCAAAAACAGAAAGAGTAATGTCCGCAGACATGCATATTTCAAAATAATTCCTTGACCTCCAAAGTGATTGTAAATAAGAAGCGAAATTAATATAAACATGATAAACAAAATCATGAAATGCATGGTTTTACTAAAAAATGATGATCTCATAATATAAAGAAGTATGTTATGTTCATTATTACCCTAAATCTATTGTCGAATCTAGCACAATGGTAGCATTTATTTATACCAACATTGGAATAATTCTTTTCTAATATTTCTAATGCGGGTAATAATACAAGTAATACCATAGTATTGGCTTCATGTATCGATACCTTACATTCATAACAGATAATGTTCTCTATGAAAGTTTACAACATGCCTTTGATAAAAAAACAGGACATCATTTCTGTATATGAAGTGCTTTAGAAATAAATATAAAATTATTAACAGATGTGTCGCATCGCTTTTCAAAGAAAAAGGCAATGCACAATAAATTACCCCCAAGCAGCGGGTACCCGTATGTCATTTTTTAAGATGATATTAAATGCCATCAATTGTTTTATTCTAGACATGAGTTTGCCTAGTAACGTAGAAGCTCAAAGAACATGTTGGGTAGATATTTTTATATCTTTTAAAGAAAGAGTGAAACAATCTATACTTGCATCCCATGATGAGTATGTATTAATCTAAGCCACTTGATTTGTCCAAAAAATGCAGGAAGCATTTGAAAAAGTCGCTTATGAAACCTAGGAATAAAAACTATGAGTCCATCTGATCTAGGAAATGCGGTCTTCCGTGGCCCGCGCCCCTCGCTGTCAGAACCTCCACGCCGGTATCTGTGACGATCATGGTATGTTCAAACTGCGCTGACCACTTTCCGTCAGTGGTCACTGCTGTCCAGTCATCGGGCCACAGAGCATCCTTCCAAACACCTGTAACAAACAATAATTATCAATGAGTTCCAAGATATCATTCAACTTTTCACCTTGTTGAAAAGTCAGGCAAAAGTTTGGTTGGCAGCAAGATTACAAGGGTATGCTTTGGCAATTTTTTTGAAATTACATGTGATCCTAGCTGGTTATAAAAACATCCATGAAATTAGGGTTATTAATATGGTACAAATTAAATTATTTAGCATTCTCATTGATGAATTGAATATTACATTTTCCCTTGACAAAATAATTTCTCTTCCAAAAAAATTCTGGGATTTAACAAGAAATATTCTAGGAGAAAATCAGTTACAGTTTGACATTTCAAATGCTTTCATGACCTTATCACAATTCATGATTGTACCTTTCATATCATTTACAACTTCTTCAAAACTTATTTTGGGTTTTAGAAAGACCCGAAATGCCATCTCATACAACAAAACAATGTTTGGATATGCATACCATTTCATCATTAGGTTATAGAAGTGTTTTCTTTGACACTGTAATGATATAAACTTCATGAAATGTAGGACGGATATGCCTCTACTCACCATCGTTAACCATAGGTTCTATAGTAAATGCATGTCCAGGCTTCATAACTCCCACAGCTTTATTTTCTGAAATAACAGGACAAAAAAGAAGTAATTGCAAACAATTATCAAAGAAGGATAACTGAAATTGGTTTCTTAATAGCACTTTTATGATAGTAATAATGATAATAGTGGCTACTAGTGTAGCGCACAGGTCCACCTTTCGGTGCTCATGGCGCTAAGAGAAAAGTACATGTAACAGACAGAAAGAAAAAACAATAACTAAAAAACAGAATTCGAAATTCCCCTAGACATAGTAAATTAGAATATTGCAATAATTACAATGAAAGAAACAAATAAGTTTTCAGTTGTAATTTAAATGTTTCTGTTGACGACAGTTGACATATTTGTAGAGGGAGCTCATTCCAGAGTTTTGGATGCATGGCTGAGAAAGCCTGATCGCTCCAAGCAATTTTTATTCTGGGTGTATTAAGCAGTAGCGTGTCTGATGAGGAGCGAAGACTTTTTGTGGGGTTGTATTTTAAAACAGAGTTGCTCAGGTATGTAGGGGAAGAAAGAGAGTAAACTGAATGATGTACTAGTAACATAATTTTAAAGATAATCCTTTTATCAATCATACATATGTTCCTGGCATTGTATTATTATTAAACAATGAATTATATACTTTCATTATTCATACCCTTACTAAATTGTATGTTTTTGTTGTTGAAAGATGGACTGGTTGAATGGGGTCTTGAATACTTTTAGACGTACTCTTCGATACATAACATACTCAAGAAACATACATTTTAAAGGGATCTGGTAACTTTGTCTCAGATTCTGAAACAGAACTCTGGATTTAGCTCATGATGCAATGATAATTATAAATCTGTAGGTCAGTCAGGAACCCCATGACTTTTACAAGCCGATCGCCTGCCTGATTATCAAGATATTTATGATTGGAATTACAAATTTTGAAAACCGTTCGCCTGACAGTTTTCATAACACTACAGTCTATTGGAGAAAACGAGTATGGTAA